>JAHQZX020000132.1:0-16239 GCA_019804575.2 Pseudotulostoma volvatum | reverse complement strand
ACACATAAATTTCCTTCTTCTGTAGCAATCAGTTGAAGGCCCCAAATATTCCTCTGTTGCTAGCTCATAATCTAACAGTGGCGACATATACCAATGGTTCCAAATCTGCGTTGGAGACCGTTAAAGATCACTGGCAAAAACATTAGAACCGCTATCGTTTGCAGGATTTGAACCGTTTAAACGTAATATCCCTTATAAGTCCAACAACTGAGCCTTGGTGATAAATGACAACGATGATTTATTAGACCTGGAGGAGCACATAACAGTAACATGAGTGCCTCATACAGCCCCGAACCCAGTCGCATGGGTGATGCATTTGTAGACTACACCTCTGCTCCTCAGCCCGACTTCGAACTAGCTCAGTGGCAATTTATTGAGCGGACCCTGGCTAGTTCAATTCGTCGATCATGCTGCTATCCCTATTTCTATATCTGAATGTCCCGCCCGCAAGGGGGTAGCCCAGTTTGAAGCACTGATGGTGGGCTCCACCTGGGGCCCAAGCTTTAGCCAATCCCGGCTCCTCTACACAGCAGTGGTCCGGCCTACAATAACCTATGGATGTGAGATGTGGGCTGGAGGCGAAAAGGGGAAGACACCGCCTAGCTGCCTCCTGCAACCCTTGGTAAAGCTCCAAAACAAGTGCCTGCGGAAAATCACTGGCGCCTACAGGCGAGCCCCAGTCAAGGCACTCGAAAAAGAGGCGGCTGTTGAGCCCCTCCCGTTAAATATGCGGAGCACTGCCTTGCGGTATGCATTGAAGTCAGAGGCACATCCAGTGATGGAATTCACGGGGCAGGTATGCGACACCTAGGAGGGCGGCAGCTGCCACGGGCACTAAACCCGATAGAAGGCCTTGTGGTAGACGACGCGGTAGGCGACAACGGGCGGCCGAACGGTAGATGCGGAAACACTGTGTAGGAAGGAGGAAAGGGCTATAAGGAGATTCGAACTAAGCCCGATAGGGAGCCGGCTCATCTAAAATTATCTACGTGTTGTGTCACGTTATTATCCGGAGCTAGTCTGATTTAGACCAAGTTTACCGACACCCAGGTGCACGAAATGTAAATAATGTGTATGTATCTATCAACTATAATTTTTCCCAACGGTCGAGGTAATTATTATATATCATATAGTCTTTAATTTTCTAGTGACCTCAGAACGTACTGCGCTCAAACATCATGATCTTTACTTTACAGCCAGAAATGAACAACGCATATTGGAATAATAGAATAGGGTTATGATGATATACTATTGTAATACACAAAGCTGTATAATGGACTAGGCCGCAATGTTGAGTATACACTTAACATTTCTATGACCTTTTGGTCAAGTGGTGTAGCCCGTATAAAGGCCTAGTGGGTGCGCATTACAACTATAGACCCGCCCCCCGGCTTGAGAGACTGTTTTTGTAAATACGCATCTTTTTGATATTCATCAAAGCTGCCGAATCAAAGGCTTTAAAAGACGACTAAGCTCAGAGACAGATCCCCTCTTATTTAGCAAACGGCTGAAATAGGAGTAAAGGTAATAGGAAGAAAGGTAATGGGAATAAAGGAATTGGTTGTAGACGACAGTAGATATCCGAAACACTAATCGCAGATGGCTGTACGGCTCTATTATTGTTGATATTCCCTGCATGGTTGTGCAGTTTTTCCAACAAAGTTCGAGGCTCTGAATATGAGTGTTGGATTACGGTTCACAGAGCTGCTGGTCTCAATATATTCAAAAGCCATGGTTACGTTTGAGATTTCCGACAGCATAAAACTCCAAAAGCATTTAGTGATTACCAGGGATCGTAGCCCTGTTGTATTCGTGTTATCATACTTATCATAGCTACCATAGCTGAAGTCCCGGCTGTTCAGCTGTCATTTATGACAGGTACCGGGTGCTGAATTTGGGCGCTCAGAGGTGTAATGAAAGGATACCCTCAAATGCGTGACAATTTGGGAGTGAAAGCTATGTGAACACTAGAATGGCGGTTGAGACAAGTATCAATCTTTGCGGATTAGTATGTCAAATGATTTGCAGTTCACAGCACACACCTATAGAGCCTAGAACAATCTCTGATGATATTAGTGACAAGTCGGATAGCATACCGATTGCGACGGTCTTCGACCAACAGCACTTGAAACAAGGTGAAACAGGGCTTTATAAGGAACCGAAGCATCCATAGAATGGAAGATTCTTCATGTCAGGGGACCCACATCTACAACACCTACCTTTGATCTACTTGAATAAAGAACCGCGGTTAACAAAATCACGAGGCATGGAATAAGGAGGGTAAAGAAGTATGATGATAAACCAATCCATATTGCTGGCATCCCTCTGCCATAACCAACGTGGGCGGAGTATCAAAAGAAACCCCAAGCCTAAGAATATCCTAAGACTTTCACTTAGTATATGCGACCTTGTTCAAACCAGGAGCACTAGTGAGGTAATCCTTTTTCTATTTTTACACTGTGAAATGGGTTTTGGCGACAGTGTTAAGAGACACAAAAACTGAAAGCCTTCGGAGGAAAATGAATTGGCATTATCGAAGCCAAAACGGAGCCACAAGGCCGGTCGGGCGGCAAAATCTTCTGCCTGTCTGTGGGCTTTCATTCAGATAGGACAACTTGGTGCGCTTTACGCCTTTCCAAGCGAAACTCGACGCTACCAACGACGACTGCAGAAAATTAGCGGGACGAAAAATGGTTCAACATCATGATCCGAGTACCTATACGCAGAGATCCCTTCCGGTCGTTGATGCTTGTTTTGGGGTGATAAGTCATCATCTTGGCGTCGTGGTTCGCCGCGGTCTTCCGGAGAATCTCCACTTCTTGTACGTTTGCGATCTCCACTCACTCGTTGTAAATGCGATTTATTAGTTGGTGAGTCTATTTGCCCCGGTTTCTTGCCTTGGTAATGTTGATACCTGAAAGAATCTGAAGACTGCCTTTGATGAGTTCTCCCGCGATCATGGTTACATGACCGAAACGGGGCCTCTGGGCCTGGTTGGCCTCTGGTGCAGTGACTATGTTGTTTCGAGAGGTGTTGACTATTTTGCCCGATCTCGTATGGTGCTTTGCCGGCTCGTCGATCGGATCTTCCAATAGGTGGTAGATCAGGGTACAAATGGTGCTCACCCCATTTACCCTTCATCCTACCCACTTTTCTATCATATTCTATTAGCTCCTTGGTTTTATAATCATATAGATTGATTGAGACCTACGATTGGGTTCGATCTTGACTCCCGAGGCCATACCAACGGTGATGCTTCTTGGTCCTATAATGTGATGGTGAACTTGATGAGCAATCATTTGACCTATCGCCTAGCAGCTGAAATTCAGGTTCCTCGGAATACCTAGGAGCGCCATCTAGTTGTAAAAAATTATCTTCACCTTCGTGTGGTGAGAACGTGATTTCATGATCTCCTCTTAGTTCCTCCTCTTCATCTCCCCTATGCTTATCATCTTCAACCTGATCTCCACAGGGAGGCGCATTATTAACGACCGAAGCATCCTGATTATCACCGGTGAGTGCATTCTCACCCACTTCTCTATCACCGACTTTACTAAAAACGTGATGGCCATGGCTTTTAGATATTTGTATACGTTTTGCAGTGAGTTCCTCTACAGATATTAGCCTGCAATCAGTGGCGATTTCCCGGAATATAGGGTCATCTTTCATCAACGGCCAGTCTTGAGTATCGCGGATATGGCCCTCGAATTCGTCAGGGCCTTTATTCAGAACGTACTTCGACACAGACATGCCTGCTTGTAACGTTGTAAGCGAAGGGAGAGAAATCACTTCATCGGGACCAGAGAAGGTCGAGGGAAGAGGCTGGGCAACAGGTTCAGCTGGCCGCCAGACTTCGTGATTTGTTAGTCGGATGTTGGGCGATGACTCTGTGAAGGCTTACTAATCTGGCTTCCCGGAGGCATCGGTGCTGGCTGTCCGTTGAAGGACTTCATGTCCTCCACCAGGGTGTAGTCAGGAGGGCCATTGATCATTCCATCATCAGTAAGACAGGGTCGGCGCGAAGGAAACCGAGAGCGGCCATACCGAGGCAGATACCGCTTGCAATTCTGATTCTTGTGATGGCGGTCCCGGTTGAAATTAATATTCTCCCGTGGTGGCGAGAAATAACCATGGTCATGAGCATTGTGAGACGATATAGGGCCGGGAAATTGAGATCCCTTGGCAAGGTGAGAGGGATAAGGCCGAACAGGTGAGGCAAACTGTGGCGAACGTTGCCAGGAATTGGAATTCTGGGGAAATGTCGATATAGGCGTCGGAGGACCGTAACTATAGGTAGCAGAAGTTTGCTGAGACGTTGGAAAGTTGCCATATCCACGAGACTGCGCTGAATGATGCTTATAGCGCGGCGAAGGTGAATAAGGGTCCATATTATGCCCCAGTTTACCGGTCTTTCGACGCTTCGAGGGACGATAACAGCTATCGGCAGCACTTCGATGCCCAGTATGTTAATTATATGCCAAAGTTCTAGGCGGCAGGGAGTACGTACACAGAAACAGATCCTCGGGGCTCTGGGCAATCCTGGGCCCAATGATCGGGCGCACCACAGTTGTAGCAAGTCTGAGGTTCGAAGTATCTTGCAGATCGAGCATGTTCTCCATTCTCCAAGTAGACTTGGTCATAAACGGGATTGTCATTCGAAATGAAAGGCTGTCTCTTCCAACGCGGCTTTGAGCTCATTGAAGGGGCAAGTTGCTGAAAGGGCGAGGTGCAGTGTCGAGGAGACGGATATGATTCCATTTTTCATCAAACCGCCAGGTCCAATCAATACGAGTGGAAGGCAAAGCTACTCTTGAATATTCGAAATCAATAGCGAAGTACGATGAACTGAAGTCACAAATGAGTAAGGAAAAATTAAGAAATCTCAGAAGACCATTAAGAAGAAAAGTGGGATAATTGCTTGAGAGTGGAGGGATATCCAAAAGAGAAGAGCCTAAATAGCAAGCAAGAAACAATGATATGAGGAAATGGCAATAACCATCAAATGTTTGAGAGAGGAAAGCGGCACTCAGAGTGCCGGCATCAGGGGTATTCAGGAGCTAGGAAGGCAGCACGAAACCTTCCAATCAGTGAAGCATCCGCAAGGGAAGAGTGTCACTCAACCAAAGCATGCCTGGAAGAGGTACCTGGAGTTGTGGGATGAGATGACGCCAGCCGAATAGAAGGTCTTTCCAATACATTTAACATTATATGATTATTATTGAATAACAGTCAGTTCAAGAAAACAAATACCAACAGGTGTGGGAAACAAATCTGTTTCCAAAAAGACAGACCGACAAGGCTAGAAATAATGATTATGAGGATTTAACTAGCTAGATAAAAACAAGAGGAGGTGAACGCGACCCTGCTAGTATAAAATATGTCCATAACCGGACGCATTGAGGCCCAACGGCCAATCACGTGTTTTTTTTTTCCTTTATTAGTCTTTTATTTCTTTCTTTTTATAAAAGCCTGAACTATCGAAAGCGGAAGGCGGTTTGATATGGCATGAAAATTTTTATCATCAGGGCGCAGTATCCTATCGATCTTCTCCAAATTATTATCATTGCGTGTATTACTTTTCGATAGTATTCAAGTTACATCTTATTAATCTTTGTTAGTGTTAAGTACTTTAGAATTCGCCCCTTCAACCCATTGCTAACAATAAGTCAGAGAATTAATGATAGGGTCTTTACTCTGTTTCACCCACACACAGTGACACATTGGCAGATCTTTATGCAGCTGGCTCCGAGTCCAGGCTCCTGGCTGTTGTGTGACCTCGACGATGATAGAATAAGCTGCAGATACAACACGCAGTAATTCTGCACAGTTTCTCAGAGCTGGCTGCCGGTTTTCTGCTCAGCGGTGCACTTATCCTCCGGCTTCTATGAGATCTGTCCTGGACATGATGCCATCTGTTCTAGGGATCTGTTGGAGATACTTCTCTTTTGGTTTCACGTAACTATAGATAGCTCCATCATTCACACAGCAACCCTGTGATCTATCCTAGGCCGTACATCGTCACCAGTGGATCTTGGCTCTTTGGCCGTCTCGTCGCGATGCCTGGGCTACCCTGTATGTATAAGTGTCCTTAATCCGGTGCTCCCCAGCGTTCTCATCTATCTCTAAGCCAGCATCGATCTGGACGAATGTATTGAGCGGCTTTATCGAAAGGAGTTGCTGGCAGAGTCTGTCGTCGAGGCCATCTGTGCCAAGGCAAAGGAACTGCTGATGAAGGAAAGCAATGTCGTTCATATTGCTGCTCCTGTCACCGTGGTCGGAGATATTCATGGCCAATTCTTCGATATGATCGAGATATTCAAGATTGGAGGCTTCTGCCCGAACACGAATTATCTTTTCCTTGGTATGGACTGAGGAATTGCCTCGAAGATGCTTGCTCTGGTCTAACGTATGGCAGGCGATTATGTTGATCGAGGGCTCTTCAGCGTGGAGACAATCTCTCTACTGGTTTGCTTGAAGTTACGGTATCCTCAGCGCGTCCACCTCATCCGTGGCAATCATGAATCCCGTGGCGTTACCCAGTCCTACGGATTCTATACGGAGTGCGCCCGGAAATATGGCAATGCGAACGTCTGGCACTACTTCACGGATATGTTCGACTTCCTCACTCTAAGCGTGGTAATCAATGACCAGATCTTCTGCGTACACGGTGGTCTCTCACCGTCCATTCACTCTATTGACCAGATCAAGATCATCGATCGGTTCCGAGAAATACCACACGAAGGCCCGATGGCTGACCTGGTCTGGTCGGACCCGGACATAGAGCGCGATGAGTTTTCTCTTTCCCCGCGAGGCGCGGGGTATACTTTCGGCGCGCAGGTCGTCCGGAAGTTCCTCGAAGTTAATAGTATGTCGCACATTCTTCGCGCCCATCAGCTCTGTCAAGAAGGATACCAGATTCTATATGATGATCGACTGAGTACTGTTTGGAGTGCTCCAAATTATTGCTATAGATGTGGCAATTTAGCTAGTGTCCTCGAAGTGAGTGACTCTGGGGAACGGTTCTTCAACATCTTCGAAGCAGCCCCAGAGAATGACGTCCATCGTAGCGAGCAGCAGGCGCAACAGAGCAAAGATGGCCAGAATCCTGTGATTGACTATTTTTTATGATACCCTCATCCTCCCTCCTTTTGCTTCTCGTTTTTTTCCTAACACAATGGCGTTTTGATACAAATATGGGCACATGTAGAAGGCACAAAGATTCACAGCGGAGATGAATTCATTCCTCCGAACCGGGCATGTCTCGTTTGGATTTCTTCTTTCTCCTTATATATATTTTCGAAATATTTACTATCGGCTATTTTTTTGGGTCACGTCGACCAAATCCCATGCTTTGGAACTGGGAAAAATCCGAACTCAAAAAGTCTCAAGGTGACAAAGAGAGATCCACGCGGTCTACATTCGACTGAATCTGTAAATTTGCCAGTGATGCTCTTTTTTTGCCCTCTTTATCGGGCAGGGTTTTCCCTATTCCTTCGTCTACCAGTCCTTCGCAATCTCGAAAGACCACTCGAATTGAAGATGCGTTTTGTCATCATCGTCCACAAATTTAGAGATGGCGTTATAATGTCCCCGAGCAACGAATCCAGATGGAGCCTCCCTTGTTTGGACTAAAGGTTGATTAACGTTGGCACAGCCAAGTGTATGGAGCATATCTTACACGACTTCTCATAATGGGGTTTTTGATCGGTGCTTGGTGCGTAACTGCCCTATGTAGCACGTCAGATGATTTGTTCGGGCCGGCAATGACTACGTAGCACTCACCAACATCTCCTCATCCTTGCTGATTCTAATGCCCTTGCGTTTGACCACCTGAATATATTTGAGGCCGCTCAAAACTTCGTGATGCACCTGGAAAACGGCCTTGATGTGGAAAGTGGCGCTTTCCTTAATTGTAAATGGTTTGTTTTTGAGCCCGGCCAACGCTCCGGGCCCTGTCAGGTCGATTGTAATATCAGGCCGACCCTCAGCTTGGAGGGCGAGAGACTTGATGACGCATTTCCTCGGGTCGTTTGGGCTCGCAATGGGCAAACCAGCATTAAGACCTAAAGAGGCCTTCCAGCGATTAAGGGATTCGTCGTTCTTGTCTGGAGAAGGAAATCTATCAGTCTAGAACCACACCAATCACTCTGAGCACACCTAGAAACTATGGTTATAATAGGGATTCTATCAGACACGCTTTATTTTATTGCAGAATAAAGAGGGGAAGCGATGCAAATTTGAAGCCCAGATAGAAGGGACCTGTATTTTCATTACATACCCAGTTGCTGATACTCCTCTATGGTCTTCTTCTCTCCCACTTTGAAGCCCTCCGTCTTACTCGCAGCGAGATCCTCGTCGTGACCAGCGTTGTGAGTAGCCATCCTGTTGAACTTGACACGGAGATTGTGTTACTTCTTTTTCATATAATAGGGCCCTTTCAGTTCCCCTCTGCGGGGCATATAGTTAACCGGATAAGAGCAGGTGATACCAAGAGAATTCAAAATCGGGACTCGCTAACGAACAAAGGCGAGGAGGCAATTGTGGGCTAGTCAGGTCCCTTGAAATACTAGTATGCTTCTCAGAGCCTCCTGGGCCGAAACAGCTGTTTGATAAGGCGAATAAGGGACAAGGCGATCCGAGATGAGGAGGGGAAGGTGAGATGCGTTGGCAATTTTACCATATGTATGATAGGAGGGGAAAAAGGCGGTGGGGTCTGGACTGAAACGGCGCCCTTCATCGATGCCGAAACGAGAACCTCTCGCAGTTAGTATGGTTTGTGGTTAAATACATGGAAACACAAACATACATTCTTTCATTGTATCACCTTCCATCACAGCCTGCTCCTCAATGGATCAATGATGCGGCAGACCAATCATCAACGACGCGATTCTGCCGGATGTTTATCAACGCTAGCATATCTAAATTATGTATCTATTGATATATGTATATAATTCCACCAAAAAGCTGAGTCATCATTATCATATACAGCAAGCGGTGGGTTACTAATGCCACCGCCTCCACATATCCATCATTAGGCTATCTATGTACGTACTAAATAGTATTCCTGTGTTTCAATATTAAGCGGCTCGATTCCTTGTTTCTCCCCCGCCCGCGTTGCTTTCGGAAGAGAGCCTTGTTAGTTTCTGCCAACGATATATAGTACCTACCATATGCATATGATGGGTATATTATAATATGTATGTACAGGAAGTAGCATCATTTGGAAAGCACGACGATAAGCTTCCACTGCTTGTAGGATCACAATGAAGAAACGGAACTCAATCAAATCAAAGATAAAGAAAGCCATTTTAAACGGGAGGTCCGGGGACATTGGTTGAGGAAACAACAAGAGGAGGTTATTACTCAAAGCTCACGTCAAAAACCAGTGGTATGATAGTAATACTATGCTAAGCTAGAAAACGAAGGGAACAGGATCCTTTCTTTCTAAGAGTATGATATAAGATTCTAAGTTTGAAGTTCCGTTATGCTTGCGTTCTAGCTCAATTAGATCACCCTGGGGTACTCAACATTGAAACCTTCACTCTATAAGAGAGAGAGAGGAGGATCCTTCATGGTTAATATCATAAATTCGAAAAATTCGAGCCTAGTGCCCTGACTTCATCACACGGGGTTACATTAAGCATCCATCTTTAAAGCTTGAGTGCGTCTCACTCATACCAACTCTTGTGCGCCGCGGCGGTCTACTACTACCGGGCTTTTCCTGCTGTTCCTTCCCCTTGCCATTTCCGTTATCGGGACCGGGGGATGCCATCCGTGAACCTGTTATTGTGGGGCTATTAGAGCCTGTGGCCGTCGTCCCCGTTCGCTCAAGTTTGAAGACTTCAACCACCCACTCGTACCAAATCTTGGAATCATCGGTCAGACGACACATTGTAACGACTATTTCGGCATCATCCGGTATGCTAAGCGGTGTCTAAATCGATACAAGCCAAACAAATGGTCATTAGTAATCTGCATCCCGTCTTCATGATAATCTAACGTGGATAGAATACAGATATAGGCTGGACGGGTGGGATATGGTACTTGCCTTCAACGGGAAGTAAATTGGAAACCAGCTGATCATTTCTGGGCTCTTGGTATTCATTGTGACAGGATTTGTTGATAATTCTACATCGCCATAAAGCACCGTCTCGAAGTAGCCACCCAAACCATGACAGATACCCCGATTCCGACATGGAAATGTCAAACGCGCCTGGCGGACGTTATGTGCGTTTGAAATGGCTGATCTCGAAGGGATCACGGTGGGGATGTGAGGATTCGGGTGCGAGAAGGACCAAGCTGTCTTAACGATTGGGGACGGCGCTTCGAGCGTAGGTAGCGTTGGCGATAAAGGAAATCCCGAAGAAACCTCACCATCGCTCGTTGAAAGATAATCTATTGCATGAAACATGACCACGTATGGCTTCTCGGCAGCGGTGGCGTTCGAAGGTCTCTGGGCTGAAATGTCGGCATGTAGCTTCGGAGCGGAGATGGGAGTAAGATGGGTAGAGTAAGATGCTGGGATAGAGATGCCGTATACAGGATTTAAGAGATGAGTGACACCATCTAGACATTCCGGAGATAGCTCATTATCACCAAAAGAGCCTAGAAGTTCTGACACTAAAATATCAACTGTGCGAGTATTTATATTATTTCGACTGCTCATGTTCGAATTATTGAAATTGTTGGAACTGTCAAGCTCCGTCGCCTGGCGAACGGCTGGCTTGTTCAGGGTCGGCATGGGAATCTGGGGGCCATTCCAACTGCGCATATCTGACTTGACCAAATTAACTTTCCCACCCCAGGCCATTGAATTCTGACGCTGTAAAAAAATGAACGCGTTCGGATTTTTTTCAACTGCCCAGGCTTCAATCTCGACGCCGGTTTCTTCACTCGCTCGAAGAGCTTGCGCGATGAGCGGACCTCTTCCAGCTCCAACAATAGCGACAATGACACGACCGTCAGCGCTTGAAGTTGGCTTTTTTTGTTCCTTCCAGTCATTAAGCGCCACCACGATAGCCCGCCTATACCACTCGTATTTAATGGGGTCTTTCTCAAAAACCTCATAGTTGCTGCTCTCAAGGTCTACCACGAGAGGCTGTAGGGGCGTCTGCAGGTAATCTTGATATGCGGCGTGATATCGCTCCATAGGGCTTCGAGGAGGTAGTCTCCTTTGAAGATGGCGCATATATGATAGATGTGGAGTAGGATCACAATGTTTCTCCCGTTGGGTTGCCGCTTGTTCTAGTGTCGGGTAATTCGCGTTATTTAATATGAAGGTATTGCCTCCCATTCCATTCTTTACCCCATCCGTTGTGTCAAGGCCGGGGATAGGTCCAACATCACAGAGAAGAATCCAAGGAGGAATCCGCAGACGCATGAATTTCATGATCAAAGCTTGATGAGCCTTGGACAGCACAGGATAGCCTTTCTGATTTTTAATGAACGAGGAACCAGGAATGGCAAGTAAATGGACAGGCTCTGAGTACCAACGCGACTGAACCGGGATAGGAGGGAGATGCTTCGGTAACGATAAGGCTGACTTGGCATTAGCGGTCGTCTATTATTAATTTGGAGGCTTAGCAAGTATGGCTGCGAGAGAAAACTCCAATTCTTACCCACAAAAAGCCTCGAATGGTATTTACAAATAGTCCTTATCACATTCCAAGCATCCCAAGTTCCGAATAAGTCGGTCTCTGGGGACTGTTCATCTAAACTCCCAAGGTACTCTACCCTAGCGAACTGAGCAAAATCGCTGATTTCGCTTGATTCAAGGTCTGGATTGTCAACCATGCCTAGCCATATGTAAATTTGCACGTATGGACTGATCTCAAGGGCATCCCGGATGGTTTTGGCATAATATACGAGGCCCGCTGAGTGGAGGGATCCATGATGAAGCCGCGGTGCAGGAATGGCTACATAGCTAAAGCCACAGAAGGCTGCATATGCCACTTCTAGTCTGAGAATCTGACGAGAAACATCCGCGATTAAAGGGTCAGGAGAGCACAGGTCTATCCACGAGTTCGTCACTCCTATCAATTGGCTTATCGACTCATTTGGCATGAGAGTGGTGTCCTCAACAGATAGCGAGGGAATAGTCAGCACCTTTGTGTTTTGGGTCGTTTCCATTGTTCTAGATGCATCGAAGGATAACGGACCTAAACTCGACAAGTGAGACGAGAGGAGAGCCAGAATTCGAGTATGGAAAGATGCAGAAGTTATTGGGGTTGTAAGTAGGTCATACTAGGTTATGTTAATAGAATGCAGTAGATACGATGGCAAAACGCACATTGCTTTCTCGAGCTCTATGAACCGCCTGTGGATTAGCGGGCGTCAAACGCTTTCCATCATGGTACCCAACGTATAATGGGGGAGCCATATCCTTGGGTTCTTGAACGTTTTCCATTATGACGAATGATCACAGAAGGGAAGACTGATGTCTAGTATTAAACAGATGCAACGCGTCTCGAAGGAAGCTAGTCACGTAAATTAAGCAACTGAAGCTAAGGTGTCGAATGTAAATGACAGCATGCAACGTATGTCTTTTAAGAGACTTCACGGGTTCTCTTCCAGGAATCCAGAGACACTGTATTACTGAATTAGAGAGTTTGGACCTAGGTATATAATAGCACTCACCCAATGGAAGTAAGTAAAAAATAAAAGAAAAAAAAAGATAAGGAAAAAAACATTAAAGGAATGACGGTAAAGGAGCTACCAGCTATTCATCAATGCAATCGAAAAGAGAAGGTACCTGTGATATATAGATTTTTATTTGTTTGATCAAATCATACATACAACATACATTAGTATGTATCATATGAATCAATAATCGTTGTGGCGTCCGATTCTTTCACGAACTGAACCTCTCTAATACTTCAATAAGCCAAGACGAGACGAGTCCAAGCAAGGCTAGTCCAAGACGAGCCAAAACCCCGCTCGTCTTGTCCTAGTCTCAAGCCTCTCGCAAGGCGCTGGATACCTCCACGTATAGCTGTCCGGAGGTACCCCGCTTAACTATATTTAACTAGCTGTTTAACTCATAGCCTCATTCAGCTTGCGAGGTCGCCGTTTGTCCGATATACTTTGTACCTTATAAGTACAGTATACATACTAGGTAAGGAAATGTATATGGTGCCTTTCTGAACCTAGCTTCTATCGAAGACTTTGCGATGTTCTCTTTTAGAACTCCTAAACTTCAGTTGTGTCCGGCTCGCGGCTCGCTCAGAAATCCGAGACAAAGCACGATGAGTAGGGAAGAAGAATAATGAAACAATATTCTAGCTATCTTCGTTCATACATTCTCCCGTCCTTCAAAGCCTCTGAAGTTATTTGCCGCCCTGCCCGGTCCATTTTCCTATTTTCAACCTGTTTACTTTGCTCTTCTTCCTATAGATACCAGGCCCGAAGAGTCTCAAGGGCCTTGAACAAGTCGACTTCATTTTCACCTTTAATGGAGAACTTAGCGCTGCTAAATGACCGTTCGCATTCAGATATATTATTATTAAATCTATTTTACGCCTGATTCGGATCCCTTTTGGGCCCATGCAGGCAGCGCACTCTCTAGTTAGGACAAAACCCACGTCTCGCGCGGGAAAACCTAGGTCTCCTTATATGCCGGGGCACTGAGGCCACCGCCTGACTTCGCATATCCTTGGTGACCACTATGTCCATAGGCCAGCTATGGGAGAAGCCTTATCATCCTCCGTCTAACCCCCAATATTCCAGCGACTCAAGCGGTCGCCACTCACTCCGGTCCTCCTCAGTCATCTCCTTGGGGCACCTGAATTGAGGGAGGACCCCCTGGCGGATAAGCCACGATGTGACCGCCTTTAGCCCTCTTCCTGTGCTGAGCACCTTGTCGTAGTCTATAGTGCTAGCATCAGCTAGCATGCGGTCTCGGCATGTTAGGACAGAACATGACCACATGCTTGGGCGTTTGTCTCTCCCATCCGCATGGGCATCTCACCTCCACTTCTGGTACCCCAACTCGGTGCAGGAAGTCGTTGAGGCCAATGGCCTCCGTCCTAAGGAGAGTGGCCATTGTACTCTCGGGCCTATTCAGGTTCCTGTGTAGCTGCGGCACTTTCTCCACGGGGTCCGCTACACTGGAGCCTGCTTCCCCTCAGAAGCCTGCTCCCACTGCTCCTTCCACCTCGCCCTCCGCCAGACGTCCATATCATTATGTACAATCGGTTAGCGGAAGTCATGAGACAGGAAGTCACATGACCCGTAAACCACAAAATATCACTGTTTTCAAACCCATGCTACTGACCCATGGATAGCTCTCACGCCATCATGCCTACCAAATCAAAAACCTCAAGGTGCGAGCATTCTAGTGAGGTGCTTCGTTTAGTATTTAAATTACATGATCAAGAGTTTTCTGCCTTCCAAGTTGCTGCTACACTAGATCTCCCCCGCGCCACCGTAGATCGCCTTCTTGGAAGCCGCGAAAAACAGTAGGAACGTATCAAAAAGCCCTCAAAACGGCACAGGGCGAAAGTCCAAGCTTACTAGAAGAGGGGAATGCGCTGTACTTCTTCACGTAAACAGCAATCCCCAAGATACGTGGGCTGCACTTACAACACCTTCTAAATTGGGACAACAGCTTCACCCGAGCACTGTGCGGAGGTATCTGAGAAAAAATGAGCTCTACGCGTTTAAACCTCGATGGAAGCCATTCTTTAGCGATAAACATAGGCGAGCTCGATTAAAATGGGCAAAAGAACACCTTAGTTGGAGCATTGACGACTGGCGTTGCGCAATCTTTTCAGATGAGAGCACGTTTGAGCTTGGCCTTCATACCCTAACGACATACGTGAAGCGGAAAAGTGGTGACGCTCTCAAGCCGCAGTACCCCATGCCTACCTTCAAGTCTGGACGCACCACAATCTGTGTTTGGGGTTGTATTGACTACACCTACAAGGGCAAACCAGTCATTCTGCCCGCGAACACCCACATGAATAGTACTATCTATTCCAAGAAGACATTGAATGACTACAGGCACCCCATGTACCAGCAAGTCATGGAGCAGTATGGGGATGCCATCTGGCAAGATGATGGCGCAAGATACCATACCTCGAAGATGGTTGAAAGTTGGCGAAAATCGATGGGAATGGTACGTATGGAATGGCCCGCTCAATCCCCCGACCTTAATCCTATCGAGAACATATGGCATCTTATCAAGATCGCCATATGTAAAAGACGACACAGGATTCATTCGGCGGCTGAACTGGGGGAGATTATCCAGGAAGAGTGGGATGCAATCGACCTTAAGGCGATCCAGAAAATTATCCGCATGATGAGAAGTAGATGTTGGGCTGTCATCCCCGCAAAGGGGGGACATACCAAATACTAGTGACTACGTAAATAGAAACCAGAGCTACTACTTGTACGTTACAGCATATGAATCAAGGTCATTAGAAACCGAGTCATGTCCATTTAAAAGGAGGGGTAGAGCGGGGCATCGCCAAGAATTTTAGTCAATTATCATGACTTCCGCTAACCGATTGTACATACATACTATATATACTATATAGGTAGATTCTCTCTAGCATGTCAGAATGAGAGTTGTTTCTTGCCTCTAAATCTCATCAGGTTATGTCGCCCTTTTTCCTCTAAAAGCAACGTGCTACCATACGGAGATCTTTATTTCCTTTCTAGGAAAAAAACTTTGAAGATTAGTATCGCCCGCGAAGTCGGCGGTGAGAACTCTGCAAATATTAGTTAGGGAACACCTGCCGACTGCATGAGCTTGGCAGTATCTGATTCAAATCCCCCGAACGGGAATTAGCAATCAGTTGCGACCCTCAATTCGGCATCCCATACCGAGCAAACTACGCCCGGTATCCCCACACCTAGCGGAAGGTCTTCACCAAGCGAACCCGCCGATATATTAGGAACCCAGATGGTAGATATCCCACAAGATGTGGTGATTTCCCTAGTGAACGTTAGGGATTTGCCGCAAGGTAGCATGAATTATACTGTTTAGAACGTTCTTGTCAAGAACACGCTATGATTTAAAGGATATCAACCCTAAAGACATCCGTAATGACCCAGCTTTCTGCTTCCGGCTCCGCACGCCGCTAGCACATGGGTTGTGACCATGGTCAGGCGGTCACGGTAAGCGGTACCAGGTAACTTCGATCCGGTACCGTTGAAGCCTGGATGGATTTTGAATTCTTGCACATGATAATAGTAATTTCTCAACTTATTCAATAATATTGACATCTCCCGTCCTAA
>JAHQZX020000131.1:0-16245 GCA_019804575.2 Pseudotulostoma volvatum | reverse complement strand
AGAGGTGTATATAAGACATAGGTAGATGGACCGGGTGGCCAAGAGGCCGATCGGAGTAGCAATTTATTATTATTATAAAGGATTGAGAATCTTAGACGTTACTAACGGACAGCTGGCGCTCTACCACGGTTACATACCCCGTCGTGCTAGGCCTATAAATGATGAACGCGTCAATATGGTGGGCAAGAATGGGCTGGTCGGAGGCCCCAACTCCCGCCATCCCTGCCAACGTATGTACATGTACTATATAATAAGTCATACTTCCAAGAGAGAAGGCCCCAGGGACGCGAAAATATGCGGTAATGATTTCGCAATGCTTTACAAGTTAAAGGTTAGGTAATCTTTATATTCGCAGTGACGTCTAGTACTACAGTAGCGGATCAAAAGGGAAGGGGAAAAAATGGAGGAAATAAAAATGATTCTCTAACCTAAAAGGAAGGACACGAGCAACATAGCAGTGATGCAGATGGACTGGATATCCAGTTTACCTATTTTTGATAATATTCGAAACTGCGCTTTCTCATTGATCAGATGCCTCTTAAGGTAATTTCAATGGTCATGGGGCATATCTGTTATATTTTTGACATCTGGGGATGTGCAATGTGGCGATCCTATTCCGCTTCTTTGTCCATGTCCGGTCTATTTTCATCGCTGCAACACAGTACTGGAACACTGGGGGCCCTTAATCCCGGTCGCCCGGATCTCCTTGTAGAGCTCATCCAGTGAATCACACTTGTTGTTGTTGCACGTTCCAAATGAGAACATGGCAGGGCCTCCTCGCTTATCCCTTGGATCTGTGCGATGCGTCTGATCTCCTTAATGACTTCAAGCCTTAGGGAGTATCATTGCACCTCACTACGCCGGTCCATCATCTGGTGCCCCATTTCCGAGTCCATTTCATCCACTGAAGGCCTGCCCTGCAAGCCTCGAGTCAACTTACACCAGATACTTCCGCTGTCTTTACTGCCTGACACACCCTAACCTAGGTGGCCTCGAACGCTCGAGGTCCAGCCGCTGAACCCGGGCCCGGGCGTGGTGAATTGATGCCAGAGTGGTGTCCTATCGAATGAGGAGGTGATCAACCTGGGCTCGGCAGGTCTGTGCCTAGACCTCGGACGCCATGGCAAATGGCAGCGGCCCGCATAAGGCCGCTAGACAACATGGTCGGATAGAACCCTTGGTCATCCCTGGACCACTCATGCACCGTATTAAGGACTTCTTGATAATCTTCCAAAGCCCTCTGCTCAACCGCTCAAGAGCCTGCAGTCGTCGAGCAATGGCAAGGGGCGCCTGAAATGGGCATCTAATGCCTTTAGTTGGTCCGCAACGGTGGGAAAGGTTTGGTGTATGACTCGGGTCTCACTTGGCGCCTGCTCCAGCGGACGTCCCTACAAGTGCAGCGCGAATGCCGTGTAGGCCACCAAACCCAGCGGTAATAGTGGGGTTTACGAACTTGCTTTTTTGCCTCCGCGAAGTCGTTCTGTAGGACTCGGGTGTTTCTGCACGGAGTTCCCAAATCACCTTGTATGAAACCGAGGTTCGAGAAGGATGTGGAGCCGTGTGTCCGCTAGAGCAGTCGCTTAGACCTGAATTGTACACCAAACCTTTCCTGTCGTTGTGGATCAACTCGAGGCTTTGGATACCCGTGTCTAGGTGCCATGGATTAACGACAATAGGCTGTTGAAGAGCTCGTTGAGCGTGGAATCAAGCAGATAGCTTTGGATGATCATCGGGAAGTTCTTAGTGCGGCTCATGAGATGATCGATGAGGCGGCCAGCAATGCGATAGTTTCCCTATGCCCTTGTTCTCTGTAGAGGAATTATCACGTGGGCACTAGCGCCTCGGCTAGTGACGGAACCCCGCTTTCATATTCTTCATATGTAAGTGATAGCTAAGTTAATTAAGTCCTTCATTATTACTTCTAATATCGTCCATCACACGTGTACAGTTGACCAATATACTCACTACGCTTCATATTCCTCTGATTTCTTAACATTCTCTGGCGGCCTTAAAAGGTTGCATTATAAATCACCCCAAAAATGCCACCGTCATTGACCATAGCATCTCAGACCAAGGATACCAGACTTGATAACCAGGGGTCCTGTGTGTCCCTTAACTGGGGGCCCGTGTGTCCCTTCGGTCCCAGAGCACTGATGCAATTCCCATGGAACGCTGACAATGTTCACTGGATCAGCTTCGCAAAAGGATTCGGGCAACTGGGAAGGATGAGGGTAGGTCAAGTCATACAAGCGTTCCAGTACTGTGTTGCTCGTATCCTTTACCCTGCCGCGGTTAGATAGAAATATTCCCTTTGCCCTTATGTAGAATAGTTGTAGGAACTCTGGCCTTTCCATAGTCCCTTAGGCTCCCTAATTACTGTTGCTAAACGATTTCGTGGCCAACAGGACCTTTCTTCCAAGAATAGTATATTTGACCAAGATGCAGTGGTTGGCGATGGGATACTACCTGTTGAATTCGCTGGGGCAAATTCAGTGAACGAGTGATCTTGATTCTTTCAGCATTCTGTCGAGGGGAGTATAAGTACTGTACAACTACTACAATACCTCCACAAAAGTCTCATGAATAATTTACCATGCTACGGAGTAGTCTCGACTGTAGAGCATATATCCATGTTCTCTTGCGTTTGCCGCTGATCTGTCAACACTATGAATAACAGAAAAGAACGACTAGTCTACTATATGACACTATACAGAAATATTAACAACCAATTTCAGGCCTTTTCCAAGCTACTAGTAAAGCCCAACTAACCAACCAAGTTCTATTATTAACCACGATTCAATCATATGTTCTGGGATGCCGGGCACCTTGTTATTACTGACACAGCGTCTTCCACCGTTTTTACTTTTGCTCTTGGCTCCTTCCTTTCTTTTTTGGCTATTTGAATTGTCTTTCCATCGTTCTGCTGATATTTCCTCCAGTTCTAAGGACGCCTGGCCCTGCAACATGTCTGTCTGTACAAATGAGCTTTTCAAATATGGGAAGTTCTAGCGGATCTAGCGGTGGAGCTCGCGATTCTCGCAATCCCTGCGCCTTTCCCGTACGCTTGCGCTTGACGCCTTACGGTAGAACTAGCCTGTGAACTAGCATGCTCAACAATTTCAAGTTGAGAGGGATCTCACGGTTGTGGACAGTTCTTGCGTTTGCTAGCTGCACCTTTTGGCCGACCCTTTCCTTTGACGGCCGCTGGCTCTAGGTTATTCCATAGCTCCTCACGTGTGTGCGGATCCTCATCTTCCCCCACAGTGTGCCGATGGCGATAGGAATCTCCCATTCTGAGTATCGCCTCGCTGCTTGGTGATATGGATGCATGGAATACCTATCGTCGCTCGTCGCCTGAGTAACGCATGTACAGTTATTCGAGATTATTGGCTTTATATCATTTCTTTGGATTGATTGGTAAATGCTTCTCATATATCGCATGTACTTTCAGTGAATGGGGAGAAATCTTGCCGAGAACATCGCGATATAATGGAGTAAGCAGCTTTACCAGCCGTCAGATTCGGGAATCCTTCAGCTGATGTTTCAGCTTATGATGTTGGGCGCTAACTGTCTAATCAAATGACCGAATGCATGATAAGTCATTTTGGAGACTATCTGAAGATCACGCTTGAGGACCAAGTAAGCGCCTTCAGCGCGTGATGCTGTCGAGTTCCCAAAATGTAAGACGTGATCCATATAGCAACGGAGGAAACGTCAGGGCCGAGAGCAGGAGTCAAATTCAAGTCGAGGACGTGGCTTAGGACTGTGATCGCGGTAATGGCAACAATAGGCTACATGGCAAAGCTGGAGTGACAGAAGACACGGAGGCCCATGTTGAAGAGAATGTCAATGTCATGAATGATGAGACAGGATTCTTCGCACGAGAAATTCTGCTTGATGAAAGTGCATATAGAATGGAATAGAATGAACAAATAAGTAATCGATATGAGTTTCTGATAGGAGATAGCAACGACGAAAGAATTCTGAGAATCAAGGAAAGCACCGAGTCTACCGATAGATGGCGGCGCTACTTCACTGCAGTCCAGTGAGTGACCGAGTTTTTTGGATCCCTAGATCGACGATATACGGGATGGCTTGGAATTGCAAGCAAGGCAGCCAAAGCCACAGCTATGAGTATTCCTTTGAGCCAGGGCAAGGTTTTATGGCTCAAAAATGACCTATACGCACTATGTTGGTGCAAGCGCTTTTAGCCACTCGTCTTCTCTCACGTTGGCTTTGCCGCGTAGGTTGTTGTTGCCGTTATCATGACCTCGATTGCCACGACTGCATGACCTCGTCCTGAGGCACGTCCCAAACTTGCATTCGACTCCTGATCTTGTTTCGGAGCTTTGAATTCAGCTGTCCGCGCTTATTGCCGCTTATTGCAGTTTCAACAAAGAAATTGACTTATCGGTTGGCGGACTCGCCGGCCAGACCTGATCTATCATCGACTCACTGGGTACTCAAAGCGTGATCTTTAGATAGTCTCCAAAGAGGACCTCCTATATAGTAAGATTTCTCCCTATGCATTGCTGTGCGATATAAGAGGCTTTTCATTTCTTGAGCCTCTGCCACAATAATAAGAGGGTCGTAAGTTCAATCATAGGCATTAGAAGTTTACACGTTTTAAGCTCCTCCTGTCTGCAATCTTTGCCATGTGACTTCCTGACCAGCCAAAATCATTATATAGAGTCACTGGTGACTAAGCGATCAGTCGGCCTAAGCGAATAAACAAGTCAAATCACGTGATTACTAACCGGATAGGGATCTATTAGCATCTGAGCCAAAGAGAACCTGAGGCAGCTTGGCACGTCATGACAAATCCAGCTGAAGAATAATATGTAAAAGGAAGTATGTAACTATGTCATGTTCAAATAATGATCTAGTATCTTCGGTTCCTACATAATTGTACGACATTTAATCCCTCTAACGGTCTATCTACCCATGAAATAACATATTTCGATGATCAGGTAGCGTCGTTCGAACTTTTCCCTCCCAAGCTCCCGAGGGAAGATGGCAACCGTGTCGTCGAAATTGAGCAAAGGGCCCTGGCGGCCACCAGCGATTGCCCTTCTCGTCTATCCCCTTACCTTGTTAGTCGGGTCGCTCTACTCAGTTATCTCGCCCACTGCGCACCAACACTTCAAACATTTGGACCCCCTGGCACCGGCGATCCCATCAGAAGTTGATCGGGCCTCAATCCGGAGCCCAGCCCCAGTGAACTACTTTGCTCGCAAGGATAACGTATTCAATCTTTACTTCGTTAAAGTTGGTTGGGTATGGACGACCCTCGCGTTCGTCTCCTTACTCCTCACCCAGCCAACTTACAGAAACCGCTACTCCTTCTTAGATCATCACCGACAGTGCTGGTGGCGTTTGTGGAGAAGGATCAGTCAAGCCGTCCTCCGTTACACGATCGTGACTCTCTCGTGGATATTGACAACCCAATGGTTCTTTGGGCCCGCCATCATCGATCGCATGTTCACGCTATCAGGTGGAAAATGCGAGAGTAGATCTCTGTCTCACCTAGATGAACTCTCCCAGACGATATCGACAGAGCTGAAAGCAGCGTTGACCGCCACGGCGTGCAAGGCGGCGGGTGGTGCTTGGAGGGGCGGTCATGATGTGAGCGGTCATGTCTTCATGCTTGTTCTCGCAAGCGCCTTCCTTGTTTTTGAGACCCTTGGCGCGTCTACCCCCGGGCTCGAGATAGTGGTGGAAAATGGGCCTAGGGGGAAAGAAAATGATACGGGGACGATAGGCCAGCAATCCGATTTGCTGGGTCACAGTTTACGAGTGTGGTCACTACGCTTCGTTTGGGCTGTCGCCCTTCTTAACTGGTGGATGTTGCTCATGACGGCAATTTGGTTCCACACTTGGTTGGAGAAGGCTAGTAGCGCCATGACCTTTTCAATTGTGGCCATTTATATATGGGTGTAAAATCTTACTGACTAAGAGGTTCGTATAGGTATCCGGTTTACTCATCGCCTTCGGCGCTATATATATCACCTACTTACTTCCCGGGATATTTTTGCCCTGGAGAGACTTCATTGGAGCCCCAGGCGTTTAGGATAGTGGGAATGACACTTATAGATACTAATGTATAGCAATCCCTAACTTTGGAAAACCTTTTTCTATTCGCTGTACAGTATGTTGAATGATATCAATTTTTTGCAGCATCATGATGATCCTCAACTAGGGAATATCACCGGGCTCTGGTCCGAAGTAGCCCTTCCGAAAAGCTAGGGACAACAATGACCTTAGCCGCTGACTAATCGCGAAATGGGGGTTGAAGCATTTGGGAAGGCTACTTCAGAAGATTTGAAAAGCTAACAGGGGTTGAATAGGTCATCTTACCTCCAGGAATAAGTGCCGTTGCATACATGGCCCTAGTGATGGGTCGAAGGTCATCTACAGCCATGTTAGAGTCCCTGAACATGGCCAGCCCCATGTACGGTTCCCATGACGTAAGGATCGCTTCTGCATAAGCGGCAAGATCGATGGGGCGTTCTTTCTCCGTTGCCTGCTCGGAGTAACATTCGATACCTAAACAGGTTCCAAACTCTCGGAATGCGAGACGGCTTCGGACGTTTTGTTCTAGATGTCGATTTATTTCAAACAAGTCGTCTGTTCCAAGGGAGGGGTAGGAAAGAAAACATCGTTAGCCTCACCCTATATTATTTTAGTGTTTGTTTTCTTGGGTGTTAATAAACCTGGGAATGATGCGAAAGATAAGGCAGAGGAAAATTAGGAGTGGATGACCAAGATACAGATTTGCTCAAAGCATCTCCCCGCGAGACGTGTTGCCCAGTTCTCCTTGTCAGCGAACCAGTGCGTTGTCCAGAGCGTCATTCCCAAGTCCAGAGGGTCGCTGGATACAAAGTACTCTCCCTTCCGCTCCATCACCTTCTCGTAATCGCCGATTTCTTCCTCCAAGCTCCACCCATCGTCCGACTCCATGACAGATGCCTGGAGGAGACGGAAGACTACATACCCATCGATAGGGTCGAGATTGCCTTCTGATGGCACTAGCGCGGTCGAGAGATCCGTGGCCATCTTCCATACCATCCTCGGGCGCGTCGATTGTCTGTTCACGAAGAACCGTGGATGGATGGCTTTGGCCAGGGCCACGGCCTGTCGGTTGTAGACCGGAACGCCAGTCGCCCGTGACAGGCGATTGAGCGCAAACATCCATATGGTCAGGTAATGATGGTACTGACCATCTCCATCCGGGCCAGATTCGTCAATCTTCCCTATACGTAGTCCGCCTCCGAGGGGATTGTCATCCGTGGCCCCTGGAAGCCGTGCGTGTCCATCACGAGTGTGTCCAAGGACGTCATGAACCGTCTCAACGAGCCGCCGGGCGAGGATCAGATACCGGTCATCGCCTTGTTTTCCGCCCGCTCCTGTTCCCCTCCCTGCGTGCTCTTGATGCAGAGTCAGAAAGTTGAGGACACCAAAGGCATCTGTCCAGAGATATCGACCGCGATGACCGCCTGACTTTGGCGGAGGTGTCCAATGTTCCGGGTCCTTGATGGATGAGAGATTGCCGTAAAGCGATGCCATCGCTTCTTCGAACCGGGCAAGTTGGGTTGATGATAGCGATGATGTGCTAGTCGTAGTGGTCATCTTGCTGGCTAGGTGGTGGCCGTTGAGAGTGATCGTGGTCCTCGAAAATATCTTGTGAAAGGAGAAAGAAATGCCCGGAGGACTATACATATGAGCTATGCATTATCACTGATCATCAAAATCAATAACCGACGTAACATGGGAGGTGTCTATATGTATCTAGTACGTACGTACCTATATGTACCTGATCTATCATGTGGTACGTCGTGAAGTCATCATGATTCGAGACTTTTCCCCTGACAGCTCGATGACTTCATCCCTACCGCTTGTAGATGTACCTAAGATATCATAATAGGATATAGTGGTGGACATTTAGGTATAGCCATTTAAATAAATAGGCATGTAAGAAATATATGTATATATGTAACACCTCCCAAATTAGATATATTATACAAAATATATGTTGATCTAGCAAAAGGTCCAGGGAGAAACTACTACAAATACTCCGTTTTCCTTTTCTTCTTTACGCCTAACCCTTTTTTTTAATGCGGATGGCGGGTCAGCTTGCTCAGCTCTTTGCTGCTGCTGCTCACCCCTTACCTGACATCTCAGATCCGCTTTTCGGGTCTCGTTTCGATACATTTCGAAACTACAAAGTCGTCCTTCTCGGGGATGGGAGTCATGGTACGTCTGAGTTCTACCGCGCTCGCGCTCAAATCACGAAGCATCTAGTCGATCAGCATGGCTACACCATGGTCGCCCTTGAGGCTGATTGGCCGGATGCCGAGGCCATCGACCGCTATGTGAAGTTACGTCCTGGGCCCAAGGGCCGCATTAGCGGTTCGAAGCTGGAGCCGTTTAAACGGTTCCCGACCTGGATGTGGAGGAATCGGGAAATGCAGGAGTTGGTCGAATGGATGCGGGACCGCAATACAAAGGTATCTCCAGAAAAAAGAGCAGGGTTCTATGGTCTTGACCTCTACAGCATGGATGCTTCCATCCGGGCTGTGATTGATTACCTTGACCGGGTCGACCCCGAAGCGGCAAAGCTAGCCCGCCGAAGGTATGGCTGTCTCGATCCTTGGGTTGATGAACCGTCGATGTACGGCCTTGCTTCCCTCCGGGGCTTGGAATTGTGCGAAAAGCAAGTCCTTAGCATGCTTCAGGATCTCTTGAAACGCCGTCTGGAATATGCTTCGACCGAGCACGACGGTGAAGAATTCCACAGCACTGAACAGAACGCCTTCGTTGTTCGGGATGCGGAGCAATACTACAAAGCAATGTATTATAGCTCTGCTAGTTCATGGTCGCTCAGAGACACACACATGTTCGAAACTTTGAAGCGCCTCCTTCATTCGAAGAAATCTACCGACACCAAGGCTATCGTTTGGGCGCATAACTCCCACTGCGGTGACGCACGATATACTAGCATGGGCATGCGGCGCGATGAAATCAATATTGGGCAACTTTGTCGCGAGGATTTCGGGCAGGATGCCGTCGCTATCATCGGCTGTGGAACCCATACTGGCACGGTCGCCGCCGCACATGAGTGGGATGATGACATGGAAGTCATGAATGTGGTACCGTCGCGGTCAGACAGCTGGGAGTATGTTGCTCACAGCACCGGGATTCCTAGCTTTGTCCTCGACTTCCGGCCTGGGTATGCAGATCCGAATCTGCTGGCGGCTCTCGCTGAGGGGCCAGGGCGCCTCGAACGATTCATAGGTGTCATCTATCGCCCTGATACCGAAAAGGTCTCTCATTACTCGAATGCTTACCTTCATAACCAGTTTGACGCATTCATATGGTTCGATCGGACATCGGCTGTCAGCTCATTGGAAGTCATTCAACCAGCGACTGCCCTTGGCAAGGAGGAAACCTATCCGTTTAGCCTTTGAAGCACGGTTGAAGTCAACTGGTGGGAACCTGTTCAAATTATTTCTCCCATGTAGTGTTCCCGTTAAATATCACATAGTAGGTAGGATCATTCGTTTATGATCGTGTCGGTATCTGTCAATACATGTTGTCTGTGCCAGTTCCGAGGTTCAATTCATACTATGATCATACATACTATGATAGTGCTTACATGGAAGACCAGGCAAGTACCAAAGATGTCGGGGCTCGAGCATACCGAGTTATCCCAGTAGTACCCTATCTAGAGTGTAATGACCATCAGCTTCCTTGAATAGTACAGATAGGCAATATGCGTCTATATTATTATTGCACGTGTTTAAAAAAAAGGGGCTCCACACTTCCGCGCGTCAATATCAATAGCGCTTATTTAGTGCACGGGACGCAGTACTGACGATATTAATAATATTGGCGGAGGAGTAGTAGTAGTAGTAGTAATAATAGTATCATGTAATAGGATAATGATCCAGCCTGCTTGCTCAAGCTACTATGCGTCTGACGTCATTGCTAGACGCCGCAGCCGCGCTTTTGTTTACATCCCTCCAATTCTGTTTACATGTTGCTCCAGCCTTTATTTGGATCAAAACAATCAACATCTCTCCCCGTCCCAACCCCAGCGCTTTATCCCCCAAGAATATCATAAATTCAGATTTTCCTTATTGATTTGCCGAATTTTCGTTTTGTTGAGCGCAAAATGGGCCCCCGTAGGTCTGCCCGCCTCAGAGGCAACACCCTTGCTACCGAGGTAAGCTTCAAATCGCCCAGCAACAGCCGCATGGGATCCAAACTGCATCCGTCTGGCTGCAGCCGAACCCATCATGGGTGAGATGCTAATGCTTATACCTGTCAGGAACCTAAAATGGCACTTCCACCTGCGCCAACGCTCCTTTCAGTCAGGGAAGGTGATGAGGCGCTGAAGGTCGACTCGCAGAAGCCAAATAATGATGCCATTCTCTCCACCCCTCTGAACAAGCCCGCCCGTGACAAACTTGCTTCATCTTCACAAGCAAAGCCAATAGCAGTCGCAAAGACACCAACCACCGTGGGTAGCATTCGCCCTGCCCTTGAAGAAATGCATCCAAGCAAGGTGCATCAGAGCACCGCTAAGCAGCCGGACTCAGGGCTCATCTTAGGCTTTCATAAAATCAAGCGAGATGAAAAGGGCAAAGTCATCAAAGAGAGCATCATGAACAGCACCCCCACTAAGATCAAGGGCTCCCCAAAAAGCCAGCTTGGCACCCCAAGTTTTGACTTCAGGTTTTCCTGTGACGAGTCTCAACTTAGCGAAGAAGCGAGGAAATTGATGGATAATGTTCGCGGTGATGTTGCCCGGATCAAGGCCCAAATGGTCTTGAACAAGAGTGAACAAGCGCGCAAGGAATGCGAGGCGGAACAGCTGAACAAGAGGAGAAAGATCGCATTCCCGAGGGGGAAGACAGGCCGCTTCAGCGATGCTCATATGGCCGAATTCAGAAAAATGGATTCCATTGCTGGACACCCATCTGCGTTCAGGGCTCAACCTGGTCGCTTTAAGCCACTTGACAAGTCCCTGAAACGAAAGATTTCAAAAGCTTGTCTGGATGAATCCGAGAAAGGGAGCCCTCCAATGCGACCTGTCTCAATCTCCTCAAATGGCTCCTCCAAGATCCCTACAATAACTACAAATGGGGCAAAGAGAGTCAAGCGGTCCGAGCGCGATGATCCTTCCACCGATCAGCCAAAGAAATCTGTCTCCTCCGGGAAGGATGTCAATCAACAAAAAAGGCGAGCCATTCGCAGTTCTCTGATGACGCCGACAAAAGCGTCTGCTGCCCGTTCTACAATCGTGAAACAATCAAAGACCTCCATGATACCCACTCTATTCGCCCCCTCGACATCAAAGATTCCGACTGCGCTGAAAGTGCCCCAAACCGATTTTAACCCCAAACTAAAGGCTGACCTTCCAAGTCTTGGAAACCTGAAATCGATCTTGCGCCGGCATCAGCCTCTCTTCTCTAATGATCCCCAGAAAATTGCTGCTGGAACGCACGTTGCCACTCCTGGATTCAACCCAGATATTAATCTGGATGACTTGCCGAGCATATCTTTCGAACAAGACCCTCTCCAAACCCCTTCCCCGAAGAAGCGTGTCGAGTTTACCCCAAATACTAAAGCTCGCTCCGAATTGTTTCGGTCTTCCCCATCTCCACATAAAATCTCCACAAGTATCATGGAAATTTCTACGTCATCCAATATCATTTACCCCACGTTGCCTGTAACCACGCCCCCCACAGGGAAGGAAATGAAGTCACTGTCATTTGATAGGGAGTGTACGCCAACCATTCGTCGTGTCCGTGGTTCTGTTAATGGCAGCGAGAGAAACCCGTTTCCGGATATGTTGGCAGTTCCCCACAGCTTTATCAGGAAGAGGCGCCGTGAGGACGTTGATGACGATAAAGACGCCGAGAATATCTCACCAACTGATGTTGCCTTAGCTGAGCTCACCGGCAAGAAGGTGAAGGCAAACGATATTATTACTTTTGAATCAGCCTCACCTACCCCACTCAAAAGTCACTCTTCAGCAAGTGGAAAAGGGACAACTACTACCACAAAACGAAGTGGCAAAGGTGTCTTGACGTTGAGCCGCTTAAACCTGCTCGCTAAACCGAAGAGCCGCCGTTGAGTTCCGTCCGGGAGCCAAACCAAAGGAAGCAATATTCAGTATCCCACGCCATTCTTGAATGGGCCTTTCCCTGCTTTTCGTGTTTCGACGCGGGTAGCATAGACTGGCGATAACCTAGATCGCAATCAATTTAAAATGGACATGTTCAATTTGTTGACGGAACGTATAACTGTGTCAACCCAAACAAGCGCAAGAATCAGAACTCATCTATGGATATCCGACTTCGAATGTTTTGATTATTAAAGCCTTGATGTATACTACTAAATGGTGACCTTTTCCCCTTTCTTCTCTCTCTCTTTACCTGGCTTCGTTTGCGTTGCCTGCTTGGTCTTTCCACCATATCACGCTGCCAAAACAAACCAGCAAAAGACATACCGGTTCTTTCGGCTTGACACACTTTATGTATGCTGCTATGGCGTTGTCGGGTGAAAATCTTGTTGCTTTCTCGCTTTACTTGGGTCTGTAATGGAATCGGGTACATCTTCTTATGCGAGAATAAATATCGGGTCAGCTTAGGAATAAGGAAATTGAGTAATTAGTGTAAAATACTTTTCCGCTTTGCTAAATTTGCGTGACTACCCATGCTAGGAGCGGCTCTAGGATTAATCCATGTATCGTGCATACCTGTAGAACCGAACTGTACCTAACTATGATAATGATAATATTGTGGCTGTAATCCAAAATATATTTGTGCTATCATGTCCACAGTAGCAGACGAAGTAAGTCGATCGGAATAACGGAAAGGTATTCCCGAATTAACGAGTGTTCTAGTTAAATCGTCATATGCTATATAGTTGACTTCATCGCTGCTGTGGGCACCTATCGTATGCAGCCGAAATGCCAACCGGGCTGTAAATGGATCGGCTGGAAAAGAAATGCCATAACGACCCTCGCAAGCGGGCCCGGTTGGATAGTAGTAAGAAAGCTATTCAAGAACCATGGAAGTGGACGGGGGTAGACCCCTGTGAGACCTAACTTATCAATATCATGTTAGTGTTATAACATAGCTGTCGTAAGTATTATCTGGTCACAATAGCAGCTTTAGAACTTGGTCTACAGCTAAGAGTAGGCCTAGCTTGTCTACAAGAGTCCTATATAAATAGGGACTTTACGCATGGAGACTACTCATTTTACTGGCCAGAGAAAGGAGAACGAAAGAAGCTACGGGTGGTTGTCGCAGTTCGCAGAGACCTACTCAACAAGCTAACTATTGAGGCTAGAACCGACCTACTAGACCACCCATATATGCTTGTGCTAGATGTCCGGGAGTTGAGTAGAACCCAGGAAAGGGCTCAGAGAACTCGCCTCGTGAACTGCTATGACAATTGGCTGGGACGGAGGAGACCTTAGGCGAAGGCGAGCCCTTGAGCGGGACCGGGTTATAGAGGGGGAGGTGTTTTTTGCTGGGGGATTTTAATGCACACAGCCCTTTATGGAATCCGCAAGCAAAGGCTCGAAAGAAATGCTGAGTCCCTGGAGGCTATAATCGATAGATTCGACCTGTTTATAAACAATGATCCGGGAGTCCCAACTCGGCCAAAACGACACCAGGAATTTCTATCATCGACTTGTTCTTGACAACGCTAGAGCTAGGGCTTTGCCAGTTTGGTACACGGACAGTGACCGCCCTACGGGGTCTGACCATGAGGCCATGGTGATGGAGTGGGTGTCACCGCAGGAAGGGCCGATGGAGGTGTCCAAAGATGTAACAGGGTGGCGCATAGAGGCCTTAGAAGCGGATAAGGAAACACTAGAAAGTGCGGCATACGCCTGGGGAGATCTAATGGTTAATCACCCACCCCTGACAGACAGCTGCGTCGAGGAGGTAGTTAGTGAGGCGTTACGAATTTAAGAAAACATGCAGTCCTGAACCAATACGCCAAACCGATACGAGTCTACCCTTACTCGAAGCGCTGGTGGAGGCTAGAGATCAAGTAGGCTTCCCCAGGGTGAAATGCACGCACAAATCAGTGTGGAGGCAGAGCCCTACTCAGCCAGGCAGTCCAAAAGGCCCCGGGAATAGACAAGTTCAACCTTCGAGCCCTAAGACTCCTGTGAAACCGAGATAGTGCTAGGATAGTAGCGCTGGCCAGGCAATGCTGCTTCCGCCTGGGTATCCACCGTCAAACTTGGAAAACAGCAAAGGTTGTTTTGCTTCGAAAACCAGACAATCCGGCACACCCAAGTCATATAGGGAAATTAGTTTGCTGAATTGCCTAGGAAAAGTTATAGAAAAGGCAGCGGTAGAGGCTATATCTGACTATCGTGAAGCCGCAGGAGTCCTACATCAAGGACAAATGGGGGGCCGCAAACGCTGAAGCGCAGTAGCCTATGCTGTGGCGTGTTTAGAAGCAGAAGCCGATAGTTATGATTGCTGGGTGCTCATGCTGGTGCTGCAGCCCCTCTGCCCCTATTTAAATCTCGAATACGCTTCTTCCTGTTCTCAGCGTTCTGCTCAAGACCCCTAGCAAGCTGTTGAGGGTGGTGCTCTACTTTGAGACTTTCATCTCCATTCCTAAACACAGATCATCGTAGGGGTTGTGATGCATATCTATTTTCCACCGCTCTTGAGGTATCCCAGCAGTGTTGGCTACCTTTCACAAACTGGGCGCGAAACTCGGTGAAAATTTGCAAGTACTTCATGCGGAGACTATGGTACTCATGTCGTGCGTTAATGGCTCGGTCGGGGTCATCATAGGTGCCGTCCATGAAGTCCTAGAAGTCTTCCGTGCTAGACATAAGACCTATATCTCGTCGGGGCTCGATCCATGATATAAAATAATCCTGTGCGGTTCCCTCAAGACGTGTTTCCATATAGGCCATTCGAAGAAAGTCAGGGTCGTCCACGTCGCCAATCTCGTACCAGTCAGCATTGCCCAGTAGCTTGTTTCTCATTTGGCTGCGCCAGGCTCAGTAGCCAATTCCCTTGTTAAATCCCGAATATCTAGGTGGGCCAGGCAGTTTTGCTAAACGACACTCCTTTGCCTGAGTCTGAGGTTGTCGTCGTCCTTTTCAGTTTCATGGGTTCCGGATCGTGTTGATGATCCCTGTTGTTCTATCTCCTGGAGTTGTTCCTTTAATATTCAAATTTCGGACCGCAATTGAAGGTTTTGTTCACGATCTTGTGCCTATTCATCCCTACTATTTCGGCCTTAGACCTCAAGACAGTTGACTAGGCACCACAAGGTGTTGACTTGCTGCTTTAATATTGTTTTAGAAATCATTTGATGTCGTAATCCTGCAGCGAGATCATCTCGGCTTTTTAGTTGCTCCACAGCGGCTCGAAATTGACCCCCGTGGGTTAATGAAGTGACCATAGCCGATAACAGCCGTAGATAGCCAGGTGTTGATTAATATGATATTCAGTATTATGTGATGCCAAACCGAATAGTGATAATATTAATATTAATTAATTAATATACTATTACTATAAGGGTGCTGTTCGCCCCTCGGAATACTTAGGATGAAGAAAGAATGAAGGAAATTTACAGAAGGGTTTACAGAAGAGAACCTGTAGATAACCGGCGTTATAAAATAGGGGGCCAGGTCAGGTCCTTGCGCGTGATAACTTGCTTGATGAGCGCGCGAGTGTTGTAGCATTTACATAGTAAGAAGCTGGCACCACATTGGTACGCTTTTCTCCATCTCTACTAATATATGCACCAGCATATTGGATACCCTCAGACCGGTCCTCCTCCTCGAGCTGATTAAAGAACGGCCGACCAGGAAGGGCATTAAGCTCACGAATTATGTCAGTTTTAATCGTTCGACTATGGCCTTCCTCAGGCCCAAACACAGGCAAGCCTCCTTAGCAGGCTAATACGACGAGCATGATATGCACTGTCTTGCTCGACCCAATGCACGAATGAATCTGCCGGTATCGTTTCGCTGTACCCGAAGCTCTTTCTTAATGGCTGCCAGCCGACCGCCTTAAACTACCTCTAGCTCCTTTTCTATGACCTGCTCGGTGTTGCCGCCATTATTATCTATTCCTATGGTGTCATCCAAGCCATACATGGATGAATCATTATTAAATCTATTTTACGCCCGATTCGGATCCCTTTTGGGCCCATGCAGGCAGCGCACTCTCTAGCTAGGACAAA
>JAHQZX020000130.1:0-69262 GCA_019804575.2 Pseudotulostoma volvatum | reverse complement strand
GCCCCCAAGGCGCGAAAGCCAGCAGACGCCGGGTTGTTTGCAAGTCTAGATTGTCTTTATGTTTCTTTTTTTCCCCTGTCTCATCTGTCTTCTACACGACACAGGCTACAGAGCACCCCGGTGATCTCTGGGAGGCATTTACTTCCGGTGCCAAATAGTGTCTCATGTATATTACTAGTAATTCCGTCCTATGTAGCCTTTCAGCCGCTTAAAGACGTTAAATAATACAACAACAACAACAGCAACAAAGGAAAGGATGGTCGATCATTCACATGCTTCAAGACCTAAAACGTGTCGGAGGTAATCAGGAACCAATGATCCGAACCAATGGGAAGAACGTTGAGTCACAAAATTACATAAGCTTATAATACATCCATAAAGCCCCCAGCCCCACAAAAGGAAGGTTCTCTTCGAATCTTAATAGTCCCGTGGCGTTGACAATTCCAAGAGGATTCTATTGGAGGAGTTGATAGTTTTGTTATGTATATTAGATCTAGATCGTAGGTCCCTCCAAGGATTCCCCTCAGAGTACAAGCTGGCGAGAAATCAGTGTTGATTCCCAGGTAGGTTTCTGATATCCTACCCATTTGACCAGATACTTCTTTCCCTTGGCGTGAGCGCCAGGATCTTCTCAACAAACCATTCCTCCTCCCCGTCAATTATTATAGCGGGCGGTTGGTAGTCAGCTCGTTGCTGGCTAGGGAATGGATCGGAAGCAGCAGGCTTCAGTAGCCACGGTTCACACGCCTATCGGCTAGACACCTATCCTCTCGAGAACCGTGTATTTGGCGTTTCTGGCATCAAATCTTCTTCAACCTTTACGATTAATTTCCTTTGTGCAAACAGCCGTTTGGGAGCACGGTCTCGGGAACCAATAGCAACATTCCATCTGGTCAGTTTTCTTAATCATAAACACTTACCGGGTTTACTTACATACACCATGTTGCTGAAAACGATTCAAAAAGGCTGAAAACTGATCTGCTGTATTTTTGACGTCCATGTTACAGAACTTGAAGATATAGACACCAACGATTATATTGTTGTTGCACGTAGAAGGGAAAGAAGGCTCTGAAGAGACCCCCGCACTAGATACAAATAACTTTCCTAAGTCATGTGACAACCGAACATCAATACCGTAACACTTTGAACCAATTCTCAAACTCTTTTATATCACTGTCACAGGCCTTCGACATCCTTATATGGCTGCGAGGTTGTGTCCATTGAATCTTGTAGTAAAGACGACCGTTCCGTCGGTGTGGAGTCTAGGATTTTTCTTGAATTCCCATTCCAAATGTTCTTCACCTGTCTTGTCATCTTCGACCACTATAGCACCATCCTTCTCTTGTTCTGTATTGACCTGCTCTTGTCCAGGGAAAGAGTCTTCGGCTACCGGCCTGAGAAGTGATGTTTGAAATGTTTTGCTTATTTTCCAGGAGCTAGGTAGGTCTAGGATACAAGAGTGGGAGCCGGATTTGATGACTTCGAATGGTCCTTTTTTAAACTTGCCATCTAGCTTCTGTTACGCTTCAACCTCCGGCTTGTCGGTGTAACACTCCGTAGGCAGCGAATGATGTATATTGGGAGTTGGAATGACTATGCTACTATACGTGCAATGGGGTACGTTGGTACAAGGCTGAATGAAGCCTGGCTTCAGAAAGAAGGAAAATTCCAGGAATTCCAGGTGGGAGACGCCAAGCTATACCCTTCCATCTCAATGACATTAGTAAATGAAGCACATGAATGATGTGTTGCATGCAATGAGTGACGTAGATAAAGTACATGAATGATGATACATGACGTATATATAGGCTGAGCATAACAGCTTCTTCGATGGCCGCCGCTCTGTCTTGATATTTCTAGTATCTAGCCAAACTTGATCTCCCTCTCTGTAAACAGGAGTGAGGTCGCGAGAAGTATTGGCATAAAACCTTAACGATCTCTGTGCCATAGCCATTTCTTGTCTGAGGAATTCCTGAATTTTCTGGAATCGATTGGCGATAGAGTTTGCGTTGAAGTGTTCTGCTCTGGTAGCGGCGGACATTCTTGGGGGGGACACGGATGGGAAGGTTCAATACCAAATCGAGGATGATAGCCATAATTTGCAAAGAATGGTGAAACGCCAGTTGTCTCTGACACATGGTTATTGCACGAGAATTCGACTAACGGGAGCCAGTCCATCCAGTCATCTTGCAGAAAGTTAGCAAACCCATGCAGATACTGTTCCATAAATGGGTTGACAGTCTCTGTCTGCCCATCAGTCTGAGGGTGGAATGCTGTGTTGGATTATGAGCTGGCAATAGAGGATTATGGGCTAGTAGTAGAGGAATATTTGGGGCTTTCAACTGATTGCTACAGAAGAAGGAAATTTATATATGGAATACACGAGGAACAACGGTGGGCGCTGGGAAGCGCTGACATGATCTTGAATTAAAGGACTAACTTGTGCATGTATGTTATACATATCTCGGTTACCACAATATAAAAAAAATCCTCAACTGCCGATCCTCAATGTCTTATACCTGCCGTGTTCCATCAACTCAGTTCGGCTCCAAGTCAGATCAACTGCAAGTCAGATCACATGTAAGTCAGACTATCTGCATTAGCTCTCCGTGATACTCTTCTTGGGAATCAGCCTGCTAAATAAAGGATGCCTCAAAATGTCCTTTATTCCAACATGCTGAAGAGCGTTTCGGTTTAATGCCTAACCATTTAGAGAGCCATTCCCAGAAGGCTGATACGAATCGAGAACCGCGATCTGAAACTATACTTAGTGGTACTCCGTGAAGGCAGTATACCGACATAAACCCCCAGTGTTAGTTCCGACACATCTAGAGACTCGCAAGCAAAAAAGTGGCGCATTTTAGTGAGCCTATCGACAACTAGCACGTGCCGGTAGGTAGCCCCGTTTCGAGTACAGTCCGGGAGTCCTGTAACAGAATCCACAGAGATATCAGTCCAGGAAAAGAAAGGAATCGGAAGAGGTTCCAGAAAGCCCTGGCTCTTTGACCGGGACGATTTCGAACGTGAGCAAATGTAACAATTCCGAACGAATCGGGCGACATCTTAATTGAGCCCCGGCTAGAAGTACGAACGTCTTAGTAGGCCAGTTGCCTTGTGTTTACCGGGGTGGCCTACCGGTGCCGAGTTGTGAATATTAAGCAAAGCCTGAAGCTTCAATTTCTCATGACTATTTGGTATAAACGATCTATCTCGGAAGTAGATTCTATTCTCAATTAGTTTACACTCAGCTAAGGAGAACCTGAGCTTCTTTTTAAGGTGCTTAGGCCAGTGCCTTTGACTGGAGCGGATAGCCTCGGCCATTTCTTGGGCATCTACGTTTGATTCGTAGGCCTGGGTTATAAGAGTATCTAGTGGCAATTCTGGATTAAGGCGTATAACGACATGCCAGGACTTAGATTGTGATCCTCGAGAACAGTCTGTATTCGTTAGCTAATACGTTCATCAGAGGTATCTTTCGCATTCGGTATATCAGAGGCTTTTCTCGTTAGAGCATCTGGCTTCCCTCCTTGGTTGCCTAGTCTGTATACGATTCTAAAGTTAAACCTGGAAAGGAATTCACCAACGGACCTGTCTTTAGTTAAGGACCTTTGTAACCATAAAATGCTGGAGGTTTTTGTGATCTGTAATAACTTCGAATTGTTCTTCTGTTCCTTCCAGCTCGGGGCGCCACTCCTCCAAGGCTTTTATTAGTAATTGCAAGCAACTCCTTATCGTAAATTTCGCAGTTGCATTCTTGAGGAGTATGTTTGGCCGAAAAATAAGCGACGGGGTGTAGTACTCCATTTCCGTCATATTGAGAAAGGACGCCCCCTGAAGCCCAGTTAGACGCATCTGTTTCGACTATAGTCCTTCTTCCGGGAACGAAATAGACCAAGACTGGAGCTGATATAAAGGCGTTTTCTAATTTTTGGAAGGCTGTCTTGCAAGTGTCATCGAATTTATACTCTAAATCTTTTTTTAGTAAGAGCTGTTATCGTAACGGAGGAGGGTACCCGATAGATGTGATAGATGAAACCGGATTCTTTTAACTGACTAGAAGAATGACAGATATTTATCTCACTTAGTAAGTCGATAAACCCATAGTTAAGCTTCTCATAGCGGACCTAATCGCACATTGCCGCACTTCAAATATGATATCCACCGTGAAACCATTCGGCTAAAAGGACTTTTCATGAAATTTTTTTGCTTACACTTCCAGGATATGTGGCGTAGCTAGCCCAGAATCGGAGAATGCTATCGTCGTCCTCTCCGGCAAGTCGTTCTGTCCGTATGCGATCAGCGCCCAGGGTTCGCGAGGGGGTTTCTTTGGATTCTGAGTCCCGGAATCCGTTCTTTTGTTGTTCATGATCCGCTTCGACGGCTGTGCGGGCGGGATTTTGAGGCTTAGAATTCAATCTCCTCATTTTCTTTTGTCGTTCTTTGTCTGCTTCGATAGCGGACCGGGTTTGCTTTACAATCGCAGAGCTAATATATTTACCGACCGCCGAGATATTCTCATTGATTGATTTGCTGGGTTAGGGACAATAATCTAATATTACAAACTCAGTCAGTGATACCGGCATAACTTGAACTTCTAGTAGTACACTTACATCTTGATTTTTTCTGGCCCTAGACACTTCTACCTTGGAATTTTTCAGGACTCCGATTAGAAAGCCGGTCTCATCGAAATTCCAGAGATTGTCGGCGGTAATATTGAACTTATGCAGGAGAAGTTCGTATTTATGAAACCACGCCAAGATATCCCCGACTCTATGAGCGCCAATCCTAGCCGCTTCCATCGGCTTGCTTTTCTTGACAAATAACTCAGGATGCCGTCGACAAAAGCGGGAAAGCCATGAACCAGAAAGGGGGCGGAGAAGAGATATCAACTCTCCGCCTCAGTTCATTGGCAAAGCTGCGAATCATACCGGGAGGCGGCATAGCGCCCTCCTGCATTCTTAGTCCCTGCTACTTAGTGGCTGGCGCGAGAGTGGCCTGTACCCATACGATTCTGAGCAAGTCATTGTCCGATTGGATACAATGCATGCGGAAAAGCTGGTTGAGCCTTAGCTTCCGCCAGTGAGACCTGGTCTTTCTAACGCGGAAGATACTTGATGGTGGGAACAAGATGCCCGTTGATACCGTCAGGGAATCGCGCATGTTAGCTCTGGATATGAGGCCATTTTAAGCTCACCAAGCCGCAAGATACTCAAACAGGAGGAAGTCGTAGCCCATCAAAGTTCTCTAATTAGTCACGAACTAGATAAACATGAGGCCGGGAAACTAAAAGCTTTGAGAGTGTGGAAACCACAGTCTCAGGTTGTGACAAAGGGAGGCTTGATCGATGTCGAGGAGCTTCGCCAGGAGGAAGGAACGAAATGCGAAGGATGAGGCAGAGTTTTTAAAGCGACAAATGGCTGAGGTCCAGAAGCAGGCAAAAGCTGAGGAACGAGAGTGGCGGAAGGCTCTCCTAAAAGAAATCGCGGCTTACAAGAAGGAGATGGCTGCGATCGATTTGGGGTGGAGAAAGGAGAGATACCATCCCCAATGGCTAGGCCCAGAGATACTAATGTAATTTATTGAGTAGGGTTTGGGATGTAGCATACTTCGTACACGGACGAAAAATGTAATTTGCAGTAACTACATTAAAATAATGCACTTAAAGGGGTTGTGTTTGTGTTGTTGTGGTGGTGGTACCAGAAGCTGGTTGAATCTGTATGGGAAAGCAAGGAAAAATGGGGGGGGTGGTTAGAAACCAACCCGTCGCAGTAGTAGTAGTATTGTGTGGGGTTAGAGTACTAGTAGTTATTACCTGTTACATATTACCAATGAAGTTCCAGCTATGATATGGTACCTTACTCTGGTGGTAACTAGTATGTAGCTGGCGACTCTCGGGGAAGCTAACTGCATAGGGGAATATAGATCCAATCATCCAAATGAGTCATGACCCTATTCAAACATCTACATATGATATATACTATAGTACCGATGATCTGATACATAAATTCATCATCAGTGAATAATAACTCCATAATATCATACAGGGCTCACCGAGCTTTAGGTAGTAGAATACCTATCACTTAAGATAAAGGGCGCTTTGCATGCAAGTGCTAAGAGATCCCGACCTGACTGGATTTTATTTATTATTAACTTATAAATAAAATATGATTCAACTGCAAGGTCGGACTTGGAACCCCTGAATAGTATCATGGAACTGAAAGCATGAGAGGGCGGTCTACTTAACTAGCGAGAGCTGACTAATGCCAGACAGCATAGTACATGCTATGATACTAGACTATAGCAAAGTATTCCTTATTTATGAGCTGGCTGAGCCTTGTTTAATAGGGGAGGCATTTTCAATGGAACAACTGGAGGAAAGACCTGTAAAGAGATCAAATTTAGATGTCCACTATACATCTGTTATAACTCGCTACTAATCGATAAGACGGTGATATATGCATGAAGAGAAGGCTGGGCAAGTTCCACAAAGTACTGATACGCACTCTGAAGGTACAGTATGTACCGTTTGGGGGACCAGTATGGTTGGATAGGTGCATTGTATACCTATAATAACATTATTACTGGTACTGTAAAATCATCAGACGATGCTTCTAAATACCAGCGCTCGTGACTCCGACGGGTGGGATGGTTAGAGGTTGAGGTAGGCATCTGTTGCCTGTAAATAGTGAGCCATTATGGTGTATGTACATCCATGAAGGAATAATGATTCGGATGACAGCAGTTCCGTCGCAACCTATGGCTTGCCGTCTCTCATCAAAAGATACACAGACCAAGGAACTAAAGGCTGGGGCGCTAGATCCCCGGCATCGCATGGGAGCACGATTGGAGAAAGAAAGACCAGCCCGTGGGCACCAGAATTACAAACCGCCTCCCTCCCAAGAGAAAAATGAAACCTCCCAACGAATTTCAAACAATATCCAAAAACGCTTCTCACCTGGGAGGTCAGGTTCGCTTATGCACCGGACACTCTTGCTTTCGCTCAAACCACTCCACAATGCACGTCTGATGGAACTTGCATAGACATTCTAGTCGTACCAGCGCAGCTCCCACTTCATACTCCTCCATGCAGATAGTGCACTCTTGCGTGCTGCCATCCTCCCCCAAGCAATCCTTCTCGGTGGCAGCAAAGATTCGCATCGCAGGTGCTCCCCGCGGGGACCCCGGTTCGCCTCCCACAGCACTAGACGATGGTGACCGGGCCCTACGTCCATGGCGCTCAATGCAGTCCCGGATGTGCGTCTCACGTGCGGACTCGTCCCCGCCCGCTCCCCGCGGGGGTAGCAATCGGTTACAGATCGGACAGACATCACGATCATCAAAGAGCGATGGCCGCGATGGTTGAGAGGAATGCCGCGGGCGTTGTGAGTCCAGAGCTTGGCCTCGGGCTGACCGCATAGTTGAAGTACCGGCGCCGCCATCGCGGAAACCAATTCCATGGGGTCTAGAGAAATGGACGGTATTCTAGCGAAGACGAAGCGTGAGCATTCGTGAACCGGATCGGAAATGTTGAGGGTCTCCAGAGCGGCAGGATGACTTACCATATGGGTGGGAAGGGGGGATGAATATGCAGGCGGAGAGTGCGAAGGGAGTAGAGGTTCTGGTGTGAATTGGTATCGAGGTGGATATCCACCAAATTGGGGCCCAGAGAATCCGGAGCTTGGGCCGTATGGCATGAATGAGTGAGTGGTTGCCCCGGGTCGGGGTCCCGCACGACTTGTCGGGAACTGCAATAAGATGTCAATGCAAATGTTCTCTCGAACTTTCACGAGAAAATATGCTGTGCCCTTAATAACAGTGAGAAGGTATTGTTTACCATCATGCTTTGCCCGTGATGCCTCCGAAGCTCACGCCCCAGATCCGTTTGCGAAGAGCCACCGGCGGCTGCAGAAACCGACCGTTGGTGCTCACGCCCCGAGTGAAATGGAGGAAACGCTGACAACCTGGATGTTTCCCACCCGGGATCGGAAATGCGGTCTAAACTCGATTGAAGAGTACGATATCCGATCGGTGGATCTGGGTTCGGATCGGGGACACAAGGGTTGCATAGGCGCACCTCTTCCCCGCCGCCTAAAGCCGGGCTGAGAGGTAGGTCACCTAGCCCTAGCATCAAGGCTAACTGGGCGTCGGTCCCGGTACGATCGACGCCATGGGGCGCGCCTGTAGTGGGTGGGGCAACTGCCGATGCTGGGCGTCCCTGAGCCGCGGATGGTCGAACAATGAATTGTCGGGGGATTGTAATACGGTGGGGCGAGCAGGCGGCACACACGACTCTGCCACACTTGCGGCAGTGATGCTTCCGATACCAGAAATTGAATTGAATCCCGCAAATGGGACAATGTGTGACCTCAGCATCCGGCTGCCATTGTGGCAAGATGTATTCCATAAAGTCCTCCCGCTGCCGCGACAAGGGCGGCGAATGGTAACTAAGTGAGTGTGAGAGAGACTCGAGTAGGGGTGTTGAAGCTAGGCTGTCAACAACAGTGGGTTGACGCGGAGGGCCGGAGGCACTGTTAACAAGGAGCACATCATCTCTGTTGTTGGTGGGCAAAGATGGGAGCGGTCGATGGATGTTGAGCCTGCTGGTGCTGGGCCCAGGATCTCCGTCTCCCGCCTGGGCTGGTGGCCTTCGCACCGTATCCTCACTGCCAGCGGTCAGCCGCCGCTTGCGATCCAATATGATGAGGCTGGCACGCCTCCGGCAGTGTTCCGAGTCATGCTGAGCCCCCGGGACAACGCCACTTCCATCATTCTGATCCCACCCCGACCCCAAACTCCAATGCGAGACCGCAGAGGCAGAAGAGGCAGCGCTTGACCCGGAAGACATGAACCTTCGTGCACAAGGCGGAGCAGTGTCAGAAGGCGATGGCAGCGAACGAGGAGGCAAAGGAAGATATCGAGATGCAGACGACGACGAAGACAGTTTTCCTATCGCTTGGGTCGGCGCCACCCTCCGTCGCTTCGACGACGGTGCGACATTGACAGAGCGGCGCGGGAGTTCCAGGGTTGTGAGCAGGAATAGATCACTATCTGAAGCGCCCACCAGGCCGTGAGAAGAGAAAGTAGGGCAGCAGGAAATCGGAGTCACGTATGGTGGTCGACAAGAAGCTTTTTCTCTTTCGGAATCCGCCAGGGAAAGAAAAGAGAAGTATATATACGTTTAAGGACAACAAGAGAAACAGGAGGATGGGGTAGATGAAGGAAGAACGTTAGGATTTATTAGGATAGGATGATGGGCAGGAATTCTTCTTATGTATCTTGTCGACGTGGACTTGATTAATCTAAGTTACAGATCGGTGGGAGGGGAGGGTCCTTTTCCGGACTAGTGCGTTTTGTTTTAGTCACATGGCGATTTCATTCCAACCCGTCATCGATTCTTATTTGATTTTATTATCATAATAAACAACCATACCAGTATCAGTACCAGTACCAGTATGATTCTCTTTCAACGCCCGTCACGGGTCCAAGCCAAAGATCCCCGTCTTTCTCCCTCGATTCTTGAGACGCTCTCTGTAATCGAATCGATAATCTCCTCCCATCTTTCTTAGATAGACGTAATAATCTTGGAGACTTCATCATTGGCTCATGACAATTAAATTATTCTAGTGTTCCTCAGAAAATTAACGAAACCAACCCACCCTGACATCTTCCTACTAACTATGATACTAGAACTTCTCTTCCGATGTTCTCTTCATTTGCTCCTCCTTGCAGGTCGCCCCCAGTTCGCCCAGTGCACCCGCATAAGCCAAATGCTGGATGGGGTGAGTTGGATTTGTACCTATCATGACAGACATCTTCCAGCCTTGTCCGTGGGATTCTATGAGTATCAGGATCAACAGCGATTCTACCCCAGTATCCATACATCTCTCTGATTTTGTATGGTATTGTTTCTCTTGATTATTCTAGATCGCGTACTGACCCCCTTCACTGCAGTCTCATCCGGCTGCAAGGGATTATGTGTGGTGTCGTGTTGTTTTCCATCCATGTGAGGAGAAGAAGAATTATTATGATAGGGATTCATAGTCTAAATGAAGACCCAAAACCAGGGCACGGGATCAGGTATCAAAACCTGCGTTGGATGTTTCACTTCTCTGGCCTCGGCAGCCCCAAATTTTAGGTACATGGAACGGGGGTGAAGCGTTCCAATAGCCATACGCCAACTACTAACGAGGTAGAGGTATTGAGGTTTCACTCCTTCCATGGCTCCTGAAAAAGACCCTAGCATACATATCATGATGATAAATATATGATGCTTAAGAATGTAGTTATCTGTATCTTCGCATTGATTATCAATGATAGGTACTTACCTGGTTCCGAGCCAGGTGAGATTATATATATCGAAGTCATTCAGTAGTTAGTATGTTTTGCAGCCGGTGATACATGTACTACCTACTGTAATTAAGGAGGACTAGAATCTAGAATCAGCAAGCCGGGGGCTGAGAAGGCAATCGAATAGAGAGAGATTGTCTGTCAGCCTCAGGCCGGTTGCTTATTATTGTGACAATACCTCCTTATTGCTAACGGGAAGAAAGACCTTTAGCAGCTACCTATCCTATCGCATGTCACCAACATTCGAATCATTATTGAATACATATATCAGGGCATTATTATCATAGATCATGCATGGCCCTGCGTGTTGATGACTAGCCAGGGGGAGGCAGAGTCACCGCAAGGGAAAAAAAAAAAAAAAAAAAACCTCCTCCTTGCTGGTTCATTGGATCAGAGAAAAGCTTTGGTCGGTCGAATTGGGAGTCTCAAAGACGCCGTCACATGCAACTCATTTCTTATTCCTATTCGGATACCGAAGCATAGACATCAAACAATGGCAAGAGGGCAAGAGAGAGGTGAAAGATGCATTGATAGTTGAATCTATCTACCTAGATACAGAGACATCTACAAGAACATAATCGTGTCACGCACGAGGTTTTCATCCGTCCGTGGATTGATTATTACGATTATCGCCGGTTTGGGATGGTACCTACCTCCCATTCCTCCATGCAGCCTACCTATTAATAAGAACCGCTCCCGGAGTGAATAAACAAACCCAGAATCATAACGCGCTCCCCGACTCAAAAGGAAGATCCATAGCAAAGAAAAGACTAGACTTTTACCTGTAAAAGAGGCAGCCGTCTCGCAAATCGGCAAACCTTGCCCCATCAATTCGCCAAAACACTCGGTCTGTCGGAACCACGCCAACAGCATACCACAAACATGATGATGCGCGTGAAATACTTATTAATAATAAGCAGAGAAATGCACGAAATCAAGGAGACGAAGCAGGTACGGAAATGAACATAGGTGAATTAAGGAAATTCGTGTCACAACAATAGATCAGGATGTCATGTCATTTGCAATGAACGGGATTCTAACTGTATGAGAACCTTGCCGTGGAGGTTCTCGGCAAAAGGCTAAGAGGAAGGATGGTACTTCATGTAACAACTCGGTGGTCGGGTCCCATCGATCCGAGAGAAGAAAAGGATGAATTAAAAAAAATCTTTTTGGTTGGGGGGAGAGAATGACACAACTACCACCAAGCTGGGTCAATCAGAATCAGAATGCGTCGTTTCTACTAATTCGGCTGCGCTCCCAGCCAATGGCACCCCGGACGGACTCGCTTCGTGGATATTCGCCCCAGCTCGATGCTGCGACACGTACCCCATGCTTGAGGGCCGATCGTGACGGGTATCCGCCGCATAATATCCGTGATCATCACTTGAGCCACGCTGAAAGCTCGAGGTTGTCGAGGCCGTCGAAGCGGTTCGATCTTGGTTGGTGGAAGAAGTTGTGCCGAAAGGCAATCGTCCTGGATGCGCATCCGATGGCTGTAATAGTGTCGGCCCGGGTTCACCGTTGTTATCCTTCCAGCCTGTCTCTCGTGGTGGTAGCACCAGAGACCGCTTTGATATTCCGTCCCGGCTGTCGATGGAAGATTGCCGGCGCGAACTACGCCGCGGAATAGGGGGAGGAGGGCTCTCCGCTGCCGCCGCCCGTGGGCCATCCCGTGAGCTGGTCCGCGATCCTAGACGACTCGGAAGTTCAATGGCACCACCAGGATCGACCTCGGGTAAAACTAGAGCTTCCTTTATCCGTCGCGGTGCATGATCCTCGCCATCACAATCACGGTACAGAATCCCGGCGCCAGATACTCGACGCGAATGGCCACTAGTAGCGGATTCATTGCCGGTATCTTCAGATCCTTGAGCGTCCGGGTCGTCTCGATACGGCTCGTGGAACTCTTCACCTTCAGTCGGACGAAGCAGGCTGGGTGGGGGCGCCCTTGCGCTTCGGACAACCTCGAAGCCCTTCCCTTTTTCCTTGGTCTTCCCCCCAAAGAAACGACGGAACCAGCCAGTGGCCGATGATACCGGGCTGGTCGGGTCCGCTGGGCCCGTTTTCAATCTGCGCGTACCCATGTGAGAGAGCGCAGGCCCGCGAACGCGATAGTAAAAATCAACCTCGCGGACGGCATAGTCCTTTCGGGTCCGCGTCTCATCCAAGTCTATGTCTTCCCGGCCAGCCAAGCCTAGGTACGCGGGGATTGGGGTTCCGGATTGGCGTTCTGGTGTCTCTTCTACGGGTCGACTGGAACGTTCGAATTTAGCGGGGGTAATATCAGCCGAGGAACGCACCTCCATTGTCATTCGCCTTGTCCTTGGGGGTCGATAATAGGGATCGTATGGTTCACTTGGCTTGAGGGCCGCAATGGAACCGCTTTTAGGAGTTCCAGCTACCATAGCCTGGTAACCAGGAGTCTGGGAAAACGCACTTCCCGCACCTGGTGTAGTCGGAGTATAAAGCCCACTGCTATTAGCTCGGCTATGACCGCCTTGAGCGCTTCCAGCTTCATATGCCCCACTTGTCCTGCCCTCGCTGGCAGCCGTGCGGCCCAACAGTAAAGCAGAACTCCCAGATAGGCTCCGGGGGCGGATTTCGTGATCTTCCATGTTCGCAAGCATAGCGGCTTCCGAGTTCATACTTTGGCGAGCTGTGTGGTCGACCCTAGCGACCCGACGGGAAAGTTGCCGCATGCCAAAAACCTGCGAGTCACCTCAGCCATGACGCCATGTAAGCGAAGCAAACAAAACCCCGAGTACACCAATGAAAGCGGGGAAGGACCAGAGAAAACACCAGGAGCCATATAGCAAAGTAAAAATAAGGGTCTAGATGACAAACCTTGGTAAGTCCACCACGAGTTGCGCTGGTCCCATAGCCCCCAGCGCCAGCAAGACGCGCGGTGACTTCAACGATGGTTTGCAACGCATTAAGGAAGAAGCCAAAGACCAGAATGATGGCATGCACGAGGAGAATGATGTACCCGATCCACCCCCTAGCCTCTTCTGGGATGTCGAGTGACGGCACGAAGGTCACGCTAAGCAACACAACAAGGAAACGAACGGCGGCAAACCCGAAGTGGTAGATGTTCATTGAGGTCGCCGACGGAAAGGGGCGGAACGCACTCAAAGTGAGCGCGAACACAACTTCACAGATCGCGAGGAGAACGAGCTGAGCGATACCGGATGGCTGCAGGGCCCCGATAGCGACGCCACGCATGAATGTAATCAAGATCGAAACTAACGCAAATGCCGCCGCGTCGTCACAGAAGGTGTTATACAATGGGCCATATAGCAAGACCGTTGACAAATCATCGAACAGGTAGGATTTCGGACGAGTGTTAACTATCAGGCGGATCAACCAGGCCGTAAATAAGATCAGCACCAAGATCAATACGACGGCCAGGCCAGCAGTATATGCAGGGGACTGGCCTGCCACTACCAATTGAAACATGGAAAGCGAAACGGTGGGGAGGAGAAAGTAGTTGAAAACGACCCGGATGATATTCCCAATAGTGAAAGGCAGATTCAGGGTTCGAAGATCCTCCTGCGCCACGTTCGCCATCCGCCGATAAATCCATCCAAGCGCTAAGCCTAACTGGGTCAAACCGGTAATGCTGCCGATCATGACAAGGAGCCAAATCACCATGCCAGACCATATATCATAAACGGCCTCCATACCAACTAGCTGACTTAGCCCATCTAGCCCATAAGTCGCGTTGACCGCGTAAATCCCATCCACAACGGGATCCCGCCCACCACCACCACTGACGAAGCTGTGATTGAACATAAGAACCGACCAGCTCGCTTGGCTGACTGCGGGCTGGTAAAATCCGGGGTAGTTCAAGCTCAGCGCCCCGGTAAGGACCACAAATTGGATGTATTGTAAGCAATCTGTGAAGCCCGGAGTAACTAGTCGCAGCAAATCCTCATCACGGCCATAGTTACTGGTCCATCTGAACGGGTCAGTTGAGCCCCAGGGGCTATAAATGGCTGCAAAAGCCGTCGCGAATCCAACCAAAACCAAGATGACGAGGGGCATGAATCCTAATAGCCCCTGGAAAGTGGTACCCAGACCGGGGGTAATTGTTGTAGAGATACAAGCCAGCTCCAGTGCAGGTGAATCGCCTGATTTGAGCAACAATGTGGTCGCAATGCTAGAGAATCGATAGGATGACGTCATATTATGTCTGATTGAAAAGGCACGTAATTGTGCAGGATCGCTCCTTAACATGCTCCGTGTCAGTCTCCAGTGTGAAGGGGGGTAAGGAAGGGCGAAGCGAAATAGTAAATCGGGGAAATAGATGGAACATGCACTTACGAGTTGGCATAAAAGACGGGCCCCAATGGGCACTGACCCTGAACAACAGATGCGCAGAAACTTGAATGTGCAGAGTAAGGCGTGTAAGTAAGCACATTGAGTGTGGTGAAGAGGGTCGAAAACACTTCGGTGGCCTCGCTCACGTTGACGATCTTGCCGACTGTGTCATTCGAATTCGTCCACTGCGGATCGTCGGGCGCGGGATAGTCCTGCTTGGTGACCAGGCCTGACACGTTACCATACACGGTCACATCGAGGGGATATGGATCCGTCGACGGGTCAAATTTTGCGGAGACGAATAGGGGCACAAACTGCAGTTGGAGGAAAGAATTGGGCTGGACGATCGCCTGGTCAAGGCAGTTGGCGAAATCGATGAAGGCCGCGTGCGCTGGAGGCATCAAGACGACCAGCAGCGCAGTGACTAGAATGATCGTGTCATTATTCCTCCATCCACGGGAATAGGTTCCCCGCCAGCGCATGACATCCCCTTCCCATCTCGATCTTTCTAAAATATCCACATCTCTCGTTCGAGCTGACCAAGCCGGCAGTGGTCCCGGACGGCTCAACAGATCTTGTAGCTCTCTCTCATCACAGCCTTCCCCCATCACGATGACCATCTGGGAGATCGAGGGAGACCTCTCAACGGTTCACCCCCCGGGTGAGTCTCCTGCACGATGCTCGACACAATGACCAACAACGATCTTCACGGTTTCCGGCCTCTGAAGTTCCACTCTCCTTTTTTCCTCCGTCCGGGAAGCCGCCGGCGATCAAGCTTGTCTGATACCTGGTGCCCGTCTCCGTTGTCTGTCCTGGTTAGTTTAAAATGTATTTTTTCGACGCCGGATCCGACAAGGAGGGGTGAATCTCCCATTAGAAATCATGAGACATGATGGAGATAACGATTGCCAGGGATGGCACAACCAAAGAATCCGAGCTGCACGATAAATCGGTAGATGCAGTGAAGATGATGAATTCGATGGAGTGGGAGTGAGAAGCGAAGAGGGCAAAAAATGAAAGGAAAGAATCGGAAAAGTAACGGAAAGGAGAGAAGAAGAAGAAGAAGAGGGGAAAATGATTGAAGATTGTGATTGTTTGAAGAGGGAAAAACAGGTGGTCGAGATTCCGGATGCCGAGATCACCAGTTGAGTCGGGACCTTTCGTAATTCGCACCTTAATAAGCATAGGGGTTTTTTAGTATTAGTAATGCCGAAAACATTAAGAAGACTTTATATACTACTAAGTATGTAGCATGATATAACTACTATTATTAGTAACTACTCGAATGGCAGAAAATCTATATCGTATGATTTAAGAAGTCATTAGGGCCATTTTTTATGTCTACTCTTCGGGGCTCCGAATCTATGACGATACCTACTCGACCCGGCGTAGCACCGTAGGAGATTCCGAAACGACATGGGCAGTCTGACATCAAATTAGATCAAGGGTTCGTCCAAAGTGTGGGAATCAGCCTATTGACCGCTTTGTATAGGCGAGGCTGATCGAACGAGAGCGGGAGCCTAGCTCCCCCAATAGATTGAGAGAAGTTCTCCGAGGCATCTACTTACTGTTCTAGCGTCTAGTGATGGAGATGGGTTAAAATCGGTACAAGATAAAAAACCATAAAAAACAATCTATTAATGTGGGATGGAGAAGGAATTGACAGGGACACCACAATTTAACCGCTTATAGAATACACAAACACAGGTTTACATACAAAGTTACACGTTCTATAATAGTCTCCAAATCACGTGATCGGCTGACGGTGTCATAAATGGCGTGACATTCTTAACTGCTCGCATACATACCAGTACCTCATAAGCGTACCTATTCTCCTTGACAGAGTAGAGATCAATATATTTGCATCACCAACCAACGCCTTCCAAGGTTCTACACAGTAGTTTCAATAAATCACATTCACATCAGCCCTAACAGATTTCTTGACCTCTCTTGCCCATCTTGTTCCCGCTATGGAAGCTGGCGTTTTCAACCGTCCCACTCAGGCCCTCACTTCACAGGAAGTCCTGCATCCCGAAGAATACGGCCTTGCCGAGATTAGCCAGTTCCCAGAGGATCTTAAAGATGATTGGGAAGTTGATCATCTCCCTGTAGAACTCAACTCCCCAGATCTTTGACCGTGAGATTATGTCCGAATCCGATGTTGATAATGAAGATATTGAAAATCTTGAGCTCGAATTCCTGGATCTAAACCCTAGCACTGAGGCTGATACAATAACACACCTTCTTGTTCATCGAAAATCGATTGAAATATTTCGCCAACATCATCATCATGATGTCTTGCTCTTAGACTGCACGTACAAAACAAATCGATATCGAATGCCTCTTCTAAGCATTGTATTTGCAACCCGCATGTATGTCATGATTCACTTGGGTTTCATTTTTATGAGTCGCGAGAAAGAAGAAGATTATCCGTAAGTTGAATACTAGGCCAGTGGAAAACTCGAGATGTTACACCGTTCCAACCCTCTCTGTTGTAAATTCTTCATCATTGGCATCAACAAATCTGCAAGTTATATTGAGTTTGTTAATCTTCTTGCACAGGTGGGCAATTTCCCATCTTCAATCGGTCTTTGAAGCCGAAAAAAGTCCCTTTCCCAGTGTCTTCATTACAGATCGGGAACTTGCACTTACGAGTTCAATTAATAATGTCTTCTGGAACGACGGAATCAAGCGACTTCTCTGCAGCTGGCATGCCAACCACAATATTGTTGGCCATGCGAAAAAACATTTTCGAGGAGGACTTAACAATGAGAAAGGTCCAAAAGCATAGTCTGATAAATTTATGAAAACTGGAAATTGGCCTTGAGATCTCCAATTGTCGCAGAGTTTACCGCTAACTGGATCTCTTTCAGCAAGCTCACCAGTGAAATATGTCTATGATACATGGATTGGTCCACACAAAACCCGAATAAGTTGGGTTTGGGTAGATACAGTCGGACATTTCGGCCATCGAATGCCATCTCGGATCGAAGGATCACATCATTCAGTAAAAGAGTATATCTTAAGCTTAACAGGTGATCTTTATATTACTGTTCAGTGTCTTCTCCGCTTCTGGAAATCCCAGTATGGCAATTGGGAAGCTATTCTTGCAGATGCCCGGTCACGATTGACTACACTGGCAGCTGCGCAGATTTCCTCCCGATATGCTGATCTTCTTGGTCATGTCAGCATATATGCCCTGAAATCGGATCGAAGCCGAATGGAAAACCATGATCAAAGAGCAAAGTCCTCAACGATATCCAAATGAATGCTTGTATCGGACTTGCCGGGGTTTACATATCATGTCGCCATCGACTGCGGTTGTATAAGGACTCTGAGACGCCAATCGCCCTGCCCGAGATTGATTCCCGCTGGTTATACGGTGGATCTCGGCGGCCAAAGGCTGAAAACAACAGAGAGAACGGTTCTGATGGGATTTTCGCCGACTTTAAATCGATGCAGATCAATAGTGATAGTACATGCAATAAAAATTTCTGCCATTATTACCTTACATTACGGATAGTGGGGAGCGCCTGTAACTTTGTATGTAACCCCATGTTTGTGTATTCTGTAAGCGGTTAAATCGTAGTGTCCCATGGAGATCGATACTGAGCTAAGCAGTTCATACTGAACCGATCTTGGTAACTTCTATTAACCAAGTCTTACCATATCAGACCATATGACATACATTAACTTAAGATAACTTATTTATATCACACATAACGTAAAAGGAGACCGAGCTGGCCAGTTTGAGTCCCAATACAAAATGCCAGTTTTTGCAGCCTTATATCTCAACACCATGGCCTTCTGGAGGTTGGGTTATATATCGATAGAAATATGTATTAAACATGCGAAATATTATAAGTAATGTCAATAGGCGCCAAGATAAGTGGGGTAAAACTTTGGGTTTTGGCCAGAACACCAAGCTTAGCCTGCCCAGGAAATCCCAAGGCCGGCAGCCAGATAGACGCAACTATACATCTACATAGGCCATAGCAAACACTTCAATATCAAAATTACCTAATTGAGCCGATCTATGTCATGTAAGGCGTGCTTAAATTGACTCTGAATATTACTGTTACCATAAATAGTAGTAGACGGCGAGCGATAGTAGAGTTGAGCCCCATACAAAATGCCATTTTCTGAAGCCTTTATTTAGTATATCTCAACACCCACAGCATATTTATCCTAGTCTCTAATTTGAAAGTTGAATTATACATTGACTAAACAGGGCCTAATTGCAATTCATTACTATTGCCTGTTGTCTATTTATCATGATAGAGTGATATTTGGAATCAATTTAAACATACCTTGCATGTACATACATAGATAGGTTCAATCGATTCGGATGTTGAAGTGTTGCTATATATATGTGCGTTGGAAGCATCTCCCGGCCAGCTTCGTGTCCCAACTTTTTATTCCATCCATTTCGGCAACGATTTACATTTCTACACGTACGTGTTACGTAGTTCTATCAATATATAATTCAACCCTCAAATTAGAGACTAAGAGATCGGTGTCCCGGACTCCTGGCCAGCTGACCAAACCCCAACGTTTTACCCCACTTATCTTGGCATCGATTGACATTACTTACTATTTTTTTCGCATGTTTAATGCATGGTTCTATCACAATATACAATCCAACCTCCAAATTAGAAACCAGAGTATGCTGTGGGTGTTAGATACAAGGCTGCAAAAACTGGCATTTTGTATGGGGACTCAAACTGGCCCTGCAGCTCGACGTCCTTTTACGTTATACACATAGCAGATCTTCCCCTAGCGATTTTCATAATAATATAAAATATGGATCTTTCCTTGGGAGTATTTATTAGTGCGTACGTAATAATTATCATTATAATAAACCTCCCTAATTTTCAAGACGACAATATATGTATTATCGCAAGATAATCTGACTATTAGGTATACTCTCTATCCTGAAATCCTCTATATTATGATGTAGGACATGCACTAACTATTGTATGTTTAGGTATACTATGTAACCTATTCTAGGGAAGGCTATTAGCACCTGAGGATTTTAAAAGGATTTCATCATATGCATCATGCTGTTAAATGATTGATATCCAATGTCCTCAGCTCATGCACTTTATGAATGATCATCCTCTTTAAACCCATCTAGTCGTGACATAAATAGTTCTGCCAAGCACAGGCAACACGGCAGCTGGCCAGTGGCATGCAGCGTGTTACATAAGCGAGCCCGTATATGGTATGCGTACCTACATAAACTTACCAATGTAAAATGATAGTATAATAACTATAACAAGTCATTCGTTCCTCAAGTGCATAAGAACTTAGTCCCAGGTCCTTTTATGATCTTAGAAGGAATTGATATACATTAATACCCGAAGTCGCTTATCCTAGCGCCAGCTCACTCGGATACTGACCTCTGATATGCCGAACAATCCCGACGCCGTCTTCGCAAACGAGCGGGAAGCGGAATAAATATTGAGCAAAGCACAGAAGGAAGACTCAATGAATACTGATTTAGATGGACCGGCTGGGCCCGGAATATGATAGTGGTGGATGAAAGCAAAAGACCTCCTTAACGCAGCGGAGGTGATTCAAGAGTGTATATATAGGTAGGCCAGAGATCATTCTCAATGAATCATCATCCATCCTTCCATTGTCATAGCGCTATCAGTTTCTCGTCCTGACTGTCCTCGATGTTTATGACAAACAGTTTAATGACTCATAATAGGAAGCTTCTCAATACTTAGAGCCAAGATGCTAAATTTTCTTAGTAATCACAACTTGCACAGCCCCGTGCGTACTAACGTGGGTCACCGCTCTGCGAGCCTCCCTCTGCGAACCAAAGGAAAACCAGATTTTCCAACAACCATAACTTCACCAAAAACAATCGAAGTTAAATAATATTTATATCAATAGAAAGCGCTTAGCGAGATCTATAGAAAGTTTTATCTATTGGCTTTGGTTTTGTGTTTCTCATTTAGCTATGTAGACAGAAAGCTATCTAACTTCTTCCCTGCCCTTCCAAAGACTGTCCGGCGACCATTCTACTCTGGAAGCCCTACATTTCCATCTCCAACTGGCTGTGTGTGGCAGCGAAGACCATTGATTGAGGTCCCCAAGGTTTGTCTACCTCTCCAGAGTTCATGACAGCGTGCAAGTACCCCGCAACTTCCTCCTCCGGTAGATCTAAGCCCTCCTCAAATGCAAGTTTGGCAGCTTTCGAAGACTCATGTGCATTAGAATTCTTCTCTTCCTTGAGAAGATGATCTACATCGTCTCGGGTAAGTAGCCGAACCTTAGATATCACCTTTTTGCCATATTTCTTCTTTTTGGATGCCTCAAAGGACTTGTTGGCTTCACGTTCGATCTCAGCTTCAGTGCGGGCTTGAATCACGGCCTTACCAAGCTTTTCAAGCCTTAAATTTAATGGGAGACTCTAGTAAACCATCTGGACGCTCCGTACGAGATATTTGGAACAATTCCTCGATCTCTACCGTTTTCGGCGTTTGGGACACCATATCTCCGGCCCAACGCCAGATCCAGCATCAAAACTCGCCGAAACGGTGACCTTTTCTTCTCCGGCTTTCTCCCACGTAGGAAGCCGCTTTAGAACTGCTGTCAGGTTATATGGAGCGAGCCCTGTGCCCCTCCAGGCCGCGAGGATATTTCCCTCCGTGAATGCTATTTTCCTCGCTTCATTATAAAGTCTTAGAAAAGACTCCTTATTCACACCCGTATGTCCCGCGCGACAGTGGTTATCCACCTAGTGCCCGTAGGCGGCTTGAAGAGGCTGAAAAAGGCCTACATCACAAGGCTGTAAAAGATGGGTTAAATGGGGAGGAAGGCAAAATACAACAACGCGCCGTTCCAGCGCAAATTTAATGAATCGCCACGTTACATGTGAGCCGTGGTTATCCATAATAACCAGCCTGCACTCGCTATCCTTCGCTTTGGACGCAGTTAACCCTATTGAAAGCCTGGATAAATTCAAACCCAAAGTCATTATCCGTCCAACCATTATCAAAAAAGGCATATATCCCCCTTTCCGGTCGCCCTTATCATCCGTCGTATACCAGTTTGACTGGTGCTGTTTTCCTTTCCAAATCACGAGTGGAGGGAGGGCGGATCCATCAGCGCAGAAGCACTCGATGATTGAAGCCGGCTCTCGGGAGCTAGGCTGCTGCACGGATTTGTGTAGCGCAAGTGTTCGATAATCCTTTGAAGTGAAGAATACCCATGAATTAGCCAATAAGCCAAAAAGAATGCCTTTCTCATTGAAATTATACATGTTTCTATGCACAATTTTATACCGTTTGAAGACGATTCTGTAGTACGTGAACCGGTCGGCGAGGATGTCAGGATCATTATTGAAAGCTCGCTGAGAGTCGAGAGTGCGGCGAAGGATTGAATGGAGGTCGTTCGGTGCGATGAACCTGGTCACCCAGTTCTTTCTCTCCTCTTTTTGGCCAGGAGGAAAATTGGCCATAAGGTTGACGATTCGAGGGAGCATATTCGCCCTCACTGGGAAGCCTCACCCCTCCAATTATTTGACCCATTCCTTTATTTTCTCTTCCTGGTATTGATTCAATAGTGTTCTCCCCCAGGGATTCCTTTCCAGACGACCAGTAGCACGATGTTTGACAGTTGACCGGGGTACATCATTGGCAGCAGCAGCAGCATTTAACGACCGCTTAACGCCACATTTGGCTTTTCGGATGGCTGTTTGAACGCCGGATTCGTGTTTAGAGGGCTTCATTGTATGGATTGGTTATGATAGATGGGGAAAAATTGTTGGTGTTGTGGAAAATTTGCGAAGAGAAGTTACCCCTTTCTAGACCGCTAGATGGCTCGTTAAGTAGAGGCTCGCTGAGCGGTGACCCATGTTCCTCATGCCAAATGATGTTATTAATCGTACTTTCTGCTTACTTATCTTCTGGCCTTGTCGCACTTTACCTTTATTAACCAATCTGCCTATCATTCATTTCTCACCCACGGAATTAAGATTGCATGCAAGGCCTCCTAATTCTAGATCTATATAGTAGGACTACATATCTCATAGTGGTCCCTCACCACCTAACTCGGCTATTCTAAATGATGAGAAGCCCATAAAAGAGCCTGAAAAGGAGTCATTGCTTACTCTTCCCCTATACTGAAAAGGAAAATTTTGTGTATTGCAGCGCCGTACTACCGTATCATGTACTCCCGCAGCCGTCCTAAGACCACCAAGGTACCAGCAATGATAGGTATAAGGGAGTGCCGCACCCTAAAGGACTTACTTAAAATATGAAAGCTCATGTGCTTTCACTAACCGTTAAATTCATAATCGTTGCTGGTGAAATTCAATTGGTAACCTGGAGAGTTCTATCAGCTCCCGTCACTTTCCAAGCCATTGTCCACCCCAGATATCTCAAAAGCATATCATCGATAGTGACAAGGTTACTGAACTCTGCATCAGAGTAATCCAATGCCTTCTCTATTTCATTAGGCGCTACATGCAAATCCGCAAGAGCGATATTCACAATATTGCTTGTGCTTAGTGGCTGAGAGTCATCAAGTTGGCTTTCTCCCTTTGGCGGTAGTCTATCAACTTGAGATTCAAGCTCAATTGAGTTATCGGAAAGAAAATCGCGTGCTGTTTGGCGAAAAAAATGGACTATAAGGCTTTTGTGAGGTTGTGTGGCCAGTTTGAACGGGCATGATTTGCCGAATCAGGATCCCAGGCATCCATTTCATCAATAAGATCAAACCAACGACTTCGAAGTCGCTCCCAATGCTCTTTCGCCTTCAAAGCGTAATACTCTTGGTCATCTTTCTCTGTAGACTCGCGTAGTGGCTGTACATAGTCCTTGACCCAAGTCTCATAGGTATCAAACCCTCGCTCTTCAAACCTAAGAACTATGTCATCCTGATCTTCCTGTGTGATGTGCTTATACAATAGCTCTCAGGCTCACTGCCATATATGCTCAGGTTGAAGATAATACTGCCGATACCATTTAGAACCACAGACAATCCTATCCGGATGCGGACGAAGAGCCTCCTGATTTTGAACACGGGTTTTCCCAAGCTTGAATTGCTTGAACACAAGCTTCTGCAAAGGAAAGGTAAGCTTCGCTAAGTCAGATAGCTAGGTGCTTAGTGGCTTCGTCATGCTCGCGGCGTTCTCTTCCGGTATCCCATTGCTAGCAACTTCTTGAATGGTTCGTAGACAGCCTTCGAGACTGAATAACGCAGCTGCTTGATGAGACCCCATGAAGCACCTTTTCAAAGAGTTGTGCCAAGATTTCACGGGATTCGTAGTTGTTATCTGCAACAGTACCGTAAGAGACTCGAGCCCATATCTCCCGAGTGAGCCGCCATTCGTTCCAGACGTATTTGACGAAGCCAATTGTCTTCTCTTCTTGCTTTTGTGACGGACTAGGCTCAGGCATGAGGTCACATGACCCACAACTTGTACATATATTTGTCCTGTATTCCCTTCGCAAATTCTGTTTTCCTTTCTTTCTTTTCCTTGCCTTTGGATTCTTGTACGATCACCCCTTAGCTTAGTACAACGAATCCATTACTTATGCTTTAGGCTTGGGTCATGACAGCTTTTGCGTCAAATTTGAGTCGCCGAAGCCTGGTTTATTAAGTTGGCTCGTCTGTTTAGTCAAGCTTATCCCCACTGATCCTATTTTCCTTGGACTAAAGGTGCTAGATTCCGCCTCTGACTCCCACTGGGCTCTTTTCTTTGATTTGTTCATTTTACTCCTACCCTTGGTGGTCTGTTTAAAGTGACTTTTTTCAACGGTTATTTGAAATAGTGTAACAATCCCACCTCTTGTAATCGAAAACGCATCAAAGGTTACCCTGTTCTGTTCTTTGAGCCAGGCAGTAAAAGGAATATTGTTTTTCCTAGAGGAGACAAAGTCTGAAAGCTTATCCACTAGTTCACGGCTTCTCCGCATGCCTATTCTCGAGCCCTTCAACTATATGGTAGGCGATATATCTGGTAGGTATAGTAAGGTATGGTCGATGGTTTCCATCCGGTTTAATGGCGAGGACATCATGGTAATCACTTACTCGCTGTATCATCGATAGTCTTGGCCGGTTGAGTTAGTCTCAAACTAGGTCCGCCCGGTAAGCCAACACAAAAATTTATCCCGTTGATTCAAGCATTCTTGAATTTCTCTGCCTCATAATCCTCGAGCGGGACATTTAACTTTTTTTGAAACCACTCCGAGTCCCGATCTCTTGGATGATGATGCATGTTGACTAATGATGGACAATTAGTGAATGAGACACTGATGATGAGGAGCAGGTGCATGGAAGGAGGGGAGGTGATGGCCAGATACTATCATAACTGTTATCCATCAGGGTGCATACCTTAAATTTCAGGTCTAGAGTCAGCCTGAGTCGGTCGCGAGAATGAGATAAAAGGAAGTCCGTTATAAAGAACTCTTGTCCGAGGAGGCCTTGGTTCCTTTCGCTACATGGCGTGGCTATATGGTAGGTTTCAATATACCTTTCCAGAATTTTCCAGTTATGAGCTCGACTGCGTTTCGTTGTTTTAAAGGAGTTACTGAATCATTCATAAAAGTCCTCCACAGACTCCCTGGAGGTTGAGGTCTTTTTCACTCAGGTTGTGTCTGATCCTGCACGGCTGCACCCTGTACGGCCAAACGATCTAGCGGGCTTTTATGCAGCTATTTCCTGATTTCCATTGCTGCCACTAAGTTCTCTGCAGCATAACTTTAGTAGACACAGATAGTGTCGCCGGTGGAGGGAGCGACCGGCGATTACCTAATAAGATGCTACATGTTGTTCTGAGTACCATAGAATCCCTAACTACTAATGATAGGCACTCTCAAAGCCGCTGGGATGCACAAAGTTAGGTGGTGAGAACTCTTTCCCTAATTACGTGGTATAGTATTATTTGGTATGTTCTAAGCTGCATGTCCATGTCTGGTCCATATTTCATCCGGCCCATTCGCATCTACGGTGTAACATAGCAGCTACCTGACATACGAGAATGTCTCGGAGGAATAACGGCGAATGCGTACGGATTGGGTACCTAATCGGAGCTTTGGAGGGAGATCTGATATGTAGTATTGGCCATGCCATGAGACATGGTTCAAGTACGTGCGGGTTGCTCAAAGAGTACCGAGCGCAAATGACACCACTAATATTGAATCAGGGATGATAGTATGTTGTATAATTCTTCAAATTAATTCTACATAATAATATATGGCGGCGGAACAGGAACATGAATTGAAGGAACCATTATGGCGAACGACAGCGATATGAAAAACGCCCATCGGTCTACCGCCAGAGAACTTCAATCCAATATCTACGTATAGTAGTGCTACATAGGGAACTCAAGGGAGCGAAAAGGCTACTGACAATTATTGAGAGTTCGATGGATGATTCTAGGTAGACACAATTTATTGACGATGAACTAAAAGATTGAGTGATTGATCAATCCCACAATAGTACTGTACTAGTATGTTCCACAAACTCTACTATAATATACGATCTGTAATACATAGAAGGCTGATCAAATCCATCCATCCATCAATCCATACATAAATCGGACGGGTCCAGTATTTGTTTTGCTGGTGGATTTGTAAATCTCTCACAAATCCGATCTCCTTCCGAGACTTCGGTTCGATTATCTTCGTTCCTTCGTCTCGGTGATATTGTCTGCTTGGGGATCATGTATATATACATGACAACACAGAATTGTCAGCTTGTCGGGATCCATGTTTATCGTGTCGCCGACAAGAACTTGTTCGCATAGCCGTCCTACTGTATGTGCAAGCATGCATAGTGGGGACGATGCGGGACTTGGCTTGCGGTGCCCTTCCGGGTGGCTACTTGCTGATGCATACCTATAGGATATTGAGGTGAGACCAGCTCACTCGAGAGCCAGATATAGCTGAGTCATATTATGCGAGTACCACCAACCGCGGAGTAAAGAGGCCTCGGTCGAGCGCTGCTGGTTCGGTGCACCACAGAAAGTACATATATATTTCTCTTATCCTTTTGCTTTTCTCCCTTGAGTAAACCGATGAAAGAAAATATGAAAAGGCACTGCGGAAAAGTGATCGACATGCGAACTGCTGCAGCATGGCACGCACGCAATAGTTTGCTTTTCGAGACCACTGTGACCTGCAGGCCAAGTACGAAACTGAAGAATTGGTTCAAGCTTCTCAGTCTTCGATTAGTCGCCGTTCGGGTAGAATATTAACGGTCAGGGATTTGATCTTCGAGGCGGCTGATCAAACGGGGCTCATCGGCGAATGACAATACCTTGGCGCTTAATACCCCGTCGTCCCTCATAGTAATCGAAGTCGGATCCAGAGTCAGATGAGGAGCATGAATCGATGTCAGTATAGCCACATCGGCTGCCCCCGCAATCCAGCTTCACTCGGTCCCCTTTGCGCGTGATTCCATACCGTTCGCAGCGGCAAATAGGAGTGGGGGGATCACTCATCGAGGACAGTGAGGATGGGGAAGAGCTTCCAGAACGGGACGACAGTGAAGAGCCAACGGAGCTGGGAGGGCTGTCTGGATAAGAATATTCATCCGACAGTCGGGAACCAGCAAATCGTTTGGTGAGCTGATCTACGGTAGGAGCGAAGTCGCCCTCACGAAGACGACGCGATGCGTAAGGCTTTGATGGCTTGGGGTGCTGGATTTTCGATGGGGATAACGCACGGCCTTTGGGGACGTCCAAGGAACCTCTTCCGAAACGGCTGGCGCTGGATGTGTAGTCCTTGGCGCCAGGAACATCAAGAATGTTAAGTTTCCGGCCAGTGGTAGGTTCAACAGTAAAGTCGACGGCAGGGTCATAAGAGACATGATACCCATCCATGATATACTTCGTCCATGGTTAGTCGGGTGGGTATGAAAGAGAATAGGCTGTGCTCACGTAATACCAGTATCTCCCACCTAACTTCAAAACCGAGCTTTGAAAGCGAAACTTGCCCATCCACGCGCCTAGCTTAGATAGGTCCTTTGACAATGGAAGTTGGCGAGAGTAGTTATCCCACGAGCCAACCAGATGAACAGTTTTGACACTGGCAGAAGTGCGAAGAGAGAAGCTGATCTGAACAGCGGCCATTTCGCAGGTGCGATAAGAGGAAAATAAAAACAAAAGGAACTAAATATTATATTATTATAAAAGCTGCAAGGCTAGGAGACGGTCTCCGCTTAGCAATAGGGACAGAGCTTCCTTGACGGATGTGGTGATGTTGACGTGAATAAATCAAAACCCTCAGAGGCTTTCAGAAAGATGTGGCGACGATCCCTGAAAACAGATACAGACCAGCTGGTGAAAAATCGGGGGAGTTACTGTTGGGAAGACAGCACGAAGAGAATCCAAAGGAAGTAGCGGTGTTGTCCGTGGGGTGTCCGTGGTGGCGATCAACAATGCTTCCAAGGAATTCCAAGCTGATGTCAATGAATTCCCCCAACACTACCGGTTTGGTAAATCGATCAATCGCAAATTAAAACCGACGCGGATATATGATAAGACCTTAACAGCGGCGAATAAAGTGAGAACGGATAAAAGAAGAGAAGAAAGGACAAGGGAACAAAGTTTGGGCAAGCAGAGCTGTACAGGGCAGAAGTCGACCAGCGACAAGAAGACAGCCGTTGTAGGTATATTGTCTAGTTAAGCAGCACCCTAGTATCTGGTAATTAAAAATGGATGATTGATATTTCACGAGCACAGCTCGTCGACAGATGTCATAAGAAGAATAATGAAAACGAGGTTGATGAAACGAACAAAAAGGTACAGCCAGTGCACCAGGAATACTGCTCACTAGGGCAGCTCTGAAAAGGACAAAGCTTGCTGGAGGGAGAAAGGAGAAGAAGAAAAGATGCGGCGGCTGGGGGGAAGATCTTTTAAGTATAGCAGAGCGGGAAGTTAGACAAGACTAGTTAGAATGAGGGGTAACGGGTCAGCAGGCTGTTTGCTCCTGTTTGTTGCATCAAGGAATGGTCTATGACGAACTAGGTATAGCTTGAACTCCATAACTACAAGTTCCGTGGGCCCTGTCATTGGTTTACCTGCTTCCTCACGTGGCCAACCAATTGCTCTGATTAATGGACTCGACCGCTTCTGGACTACGGCCAATCGTCATCGGAAGGAATGGATTGGCTGATTTCGCTATGCAGGCTACTACTGCACTCCCTCTGGTGGGGGTCTCATCTCCATCAACTAGGAGAACGCTGTAGGCGCTGGAGATGCATATGCATGGATAACCCTAGCTTCCTCTTCAGCGGGTTCCAAACCTGGCCATATTCCTGCCATTTAATGGGCGGTGTACAAATGGAGACAGGGATAACATATTGGATGGGCGTCTATATCCCCAGAATCATTGGTGGTCTCGGTGATACTGAAAGCATCAGTATACATCCCTTCAAGTTTCCATATCATAGATTGAAGGATTATTCTTAAAGGCAACATAGAAATAGAGTTATGGACCACACATATCTCATCATGATGCTATATAGCCACGGCTTTATGAGGTATTCTTCCTTTCTATTGTATGATGCCATTACTAGCTTAGGATAAAAATCATTCGATACCTCTTATTCAGCACAACTCCACTACTATATATCGCAGTGTCAGATGTTAGTAGCAATATAGGATTGCGGCTGAACGGGAAATTTTGCGGCTCCAGTGATTATGCACTGTGATACACCATCATTGAAAGCGTAAAGACAAGAATTAATGACGCCACAAGACCTCCATGAATGAAACTATATAAAAGTGATTAGGTGACACCTACTGTAGGTTGCTAATAAAAGTACCTATTTAAGTATATCATACATGTTATAGTTACACAATAGTGCAATACTACCTATGTACACACTAGTCCTTAATCAGAATTGTTAGGGATACCTCACTAAACCAATTCAGTTTTAACGTATATTCTGGCCTGTTCTTATTAGTGTGGCCACTTTTACTAGTATTATATCATAGAAGTTTGTGGGGTAAATAGGTACTCACTGCTCTAGCCGACTTTACAAAGACTTTTTTTTTCTAAGTTCTTAGTATGCCTACTTCTAATTGTATGTTAACGGGCTTGGCTGCTGGCATGAAAATGTGTAGACCCAGGTTTTCCTATATCTAGCGTAGCCACTAACAAGCACGCCACCTGAGCTGCGGGGCTCAAAAGGCATCCGAATTGGGCGTAAAATGGTGTGAGCGTGCAGCATCCATGCCGGCACCGGGAGAAAGTCCACTCACTTATTAGATACTTAGTTCGGTTAGGGGTTTGCTTCTGGCTTGTATCATACAATACAGATCCATCACCTTATCCATCACCTATGTTGAGTTGGAGCCTAAAGCTTATTATCTGTGAAGGACGCTAGTCTTAGTCCTCAGCTCAGACCTTAACGCAGATTGCGTTAGGGCTAGTAAGTACAACATAGTGACTAGTCTAGGCTCAGACTAGCCAGGCTAAGCTTTCGGGCTCAAACTGCCGTGTTAGCCTTAGGTATGTAAGGTCTGCACTTTGACCGCCTTCGTTCTTAACGTTTTCCTCAATCGCTCCACCAACATCATTGTCATCCTAAACTTCTCTTCACCCAGTCTACTAACTACGGTTTGTGGTGTCGAACAACCCAAAGATCAGTTTATTCATCTCCGTATCCCCGGGAACCTCCGAGAAATTGCCTTCGATGCTGACAATAATATCGTTGGCCGCAAGGTATGGCGCAACCCAGAGCAAGAGACGACCCGTAGGCGACCCCCGTCTGAAGGCAACCCATTGAGCCACCCGAGAATGAGAGACCACCATTTTATGTTAGGGTTTCTAAGCTGGATGGTTTGATGTTTGATGCTCCTTTCGAGAAAAGCCACATCTGTCGCGACCCTCCAACCTGAGTCATGCAAATCAAGATGGCTGACTATAACATGCGAAAAGTACATCGGGTTCAAGAGGCAATCTACAAGCCATCCCCTGGTGGTAACTTTTCCGACCCTGCAGGCGACTCTGGTCTGGAGAGCGAGGATTAGAGAGGTTTATTTTGACGGCTTCCCCAACTCCAAGGTTGGTGTAATAACAATGAAATGGATTGACAAGGGTGATAGGCGGGCGGTTGGATTCTGGAACCACCTAACTTCGTGTGTCTAGTTTAGGGTTAGTTCTTGAAATGATACGATCAAAATTAACCTACCTAATAGTATTATATAACGCATAGTAAATCAATGCCGCTCGGACAATTATTGGCGCGCCAACGGGGTGACCCGGCTCGATCCACGATCCTCGCAGGCTCCACTCCGGCATGTCTTTTTCCGACCGTCCGTCCATATGCTCAAGGCTGCCCCAAACGGGATTGGTGGTCTAGATAGAGTAGAATGTTGATGAGCGTATGAACATTGTCCATGAAGCGAAGGTCCTGTGCCACCCTCGTTTAATAGGCATAACTACCCCTTATCCCTCTGGTCTGCGCACACCTTGATTGCCATCAATGGATTCCTCGCAAGCCCGCCTTCGTGTGATGAGTGTATACTAGTAGTGTGAAATGCTCACGGTTTGCGTTGCCCGAGAATCTCCGTCCACTCAAGCCGGGTGCACAGTAGATTCCAGCCTGCAACCCCTTTTCCATAATGACTTGTCCGCCCGCAAAGTCACTCGTAAGTGAATACCGCAAGAGCTGGGTTTCGACACCACGTTCCGACCTGGACTTTCCGTAGATTGTCCGTTTAAAAATAAATAGACTATCCGGATAGTTTTCAAGCCAGGCGCTACTTGCCAGTGGTGTAAAGATCGACATTATCGACGCCGGCAGAGTGTAAAACTTCAGCATTCCCATTTCGGGTATTGGCCAGATTCCCGCGGATATCGCTTGGCCAGCAATCTTTCTCGGCCTCACTAGCAAGCATCTTTCTGGCGCAAGGTGGGTAAAGTCATGATCATGACCTTCCGTGGTCGTGCGTTGCACCTTCACTCTTACCCCATTCCTGCCGACTTTTATATATAACAGATCTACTCGATCGAGGTCTTGGCCTTGCAGCCTTCGAATTATTAATACCCGCCCCCGCACCCTCCTCTCTGCCTTAGACACCCCTGACAAGCAACTCGATTTGTATGGGAACATGCTTCAGTTCAATGGGAGTTCCGTGTTGGCATATGATTAAGGCTCATCTTGCTGAGGGTGGTCAAATTCAACTATAGATTTTCATCCGCACTGGCACTGGTTTAGGCCCTCTTCCAGCTCCGAGCCGATTGTTCTCTCTCGGCCTATTCTTGACCCTGAGACTCGGTAATACCGGTGAACCGAAGAAGCAAAACGACGATTACAAGCACGTCAACGTGAACGAGTTAGGAGGGTACAAACTGGCCGAGTCTTAAGTCAACACGAACAACAACAATCAGCACTACGTCACTGTTCAGCTTGTACAGAATATCGGCAGGATAAGGCTACCTGTCGAGGCTGAGGTCAACGGATCATACACGGAACGCTTGTCCTCATATAGCATACCCATACCAAATTGCTACGGATCCTATGGCTCATCAGCACAATGTCGAGTCTGAACGTCAATATGTGGCCTCCCAGTCCCGAGCACCGAGACCAAGTTGGCAGATAGACATGCAACCCGGTCAATTCACTACCCGCAAGAATCACAGCATGCCAGTTCGCCCCTCCTCTGCCAAGCATATCTGCAATGCCAGGCTACGTATCATCGGGGTCGAGTTCACAGACAGTGGGCATGAATTTCTTTCAGAATCACACCCATATGGGACCTTCGGTAGACATGCGATCCGGTCAGTTTCCGGCCTATATGAATGATCCCGGTAATTCATATTCCTAGGGGGCTGTTGATGTTTGTAAGTTAGTACCGCATTGTAGAGTATAGGAATCTATTCCAGTAGAGTAGACGACTTTCCGCCTTAGTAGAATATGCATGATTATAGACGTAGGGACGCACTGTATCTATTTACGACGCGAGCGTTGTCGTCGGTGCCTAGGCAGAGAGAAGGGTGCGAGGCACCCGAACCTTCACCTGCAGTGTTGGGTCAGCGCTTTCAATATACGACCACTCACTTTACCCGTGTGCGTCTGCGTGTTGCTCTTTGCCCACTGTTGGTATAACCAACTGTTACGAATACTACTAGCAACTTCCTGTGAACCGCAGAAATATGCCGGTAGTTGGTTTGGAACGGTAAAGACTGTTGGGAGAACAATAAAGTACTAGAGTTCTAATCCTACAAGTGATGAGAACTAGATTAAATGGACATAAAATAGAGCCTTCATGTCTGCAATGATAGTCTCTTTTCTAGAAGAAAATAGAAGAACAGAATAAACAAGAGCAAGCTACTAACTTATTACGTGTACACCGTATTCTACCAACACCCAAACCTTTAGTTAATCGGCCACGTAGTTTAGGGTTTGGATTAAACGCCAAGGTCCCGAGGTTGGATATCTCTACAATATTGTCAACAACGCCGCTGACAATGCTGACGACAACCCCCTTTTTCAATATGCATCTGGTCTTTTATCCTCCTTGCAACCAAGTGGGTTATCTTGGGGATGAGAATATTAGAAGATCTACTAATATGATAGTAGCTTTTCTCTAGCGAAGACAGATAGAAACTTTGTCCACTCGACCTATCCATGGGACATGCCAGCGAAATAGAAAGTGACATCTTGCCGAGATATTAGGATTAATGAGGAAGGATGTCTACGGCAAGACAATTCCAAACGTATGATGACTAGAGTCTGTAGTTTAATAGCCGGCAATCCGCCGAGCGACCGTCGATGAACGTTCCCCGAAGGAAACGGAACAACCAAGCTCACATATATTATGCCCTATGGTAATAACAATAATAACCCGTTACTTCGTTCGGCGCTTTGGCCATCTGGTCCATCTAGTCGACTATCTACTCTATTACACAGCCGGCGCGTCACATTGAGTGCGCAAAAGACGCAGAGTTTCTACTCTGCGCAACCTGCTACCATAAATGCTGTATGATACTCAATTGAGAAATAAACTGATATGGCTTTAGTTTTATTATTAAATCTATATCAACCCGAACCGCTTTAATGATAGAAAATCGGATGATCGCACCTCAAAGATTTGAGCTGCATTGCGCACTTTGGCTAATACTAATAGGTGGTTATAGGAACACGATGTGTTTTTTCCCTCCAGGACAGCAGCTTTGTGCACAAAATGTGCCAGTCCAATCGTTCCTATAACACGATTGCAGAATGAAAATGAACTCTCCAGTTCCCACTATGGGGAGTTCCCTGTGTGACTGATCATGAACCTTCTTATATCTTGAGGCTAAGAGAGACTTTTGAATGCCCTGGATGGGGCAACGCCACCATTATGAAATCGCAATATTCGTCAGACCAGTTGTAGAGAAATACTGCCTAGGGTAACAACTGGTTGGCCACGGCCATTCGCTTCTAGAATCCCTTCATCCCATATTCCTTCCCATCAACATAGGCAGCGATTCTAGGCGTACAATGTTTGTATAATAACGGTTAATTGACACTGAACCGATCGAAGAGCCAAGGGTAAATTCTCAAGGCTACTCTAACTGACAGTTAACCATTTTAAGGCAAACCAACAGCGTTCGATAACAATGGACCTTTGGATAGAATATGACGCAGTGGCCGGCAGCTTCTATTTCTTCTTGGAGCCTGCTGTTTTCTTTCTACGGGGAGATCTTTTCTCCCAGAGCCAACATCATCGGATGAAAAGCATTGCGAGCCAAGTCCGCATCCACCTCATCCTCATCATTTGTAACTTCAACCTCCTCTTCGTCTGTCCCATCACTATTGTAGCCCTCCCAATGGGCTTCTGAAGTTGGTTCTCCAGGCGTGATATCTTCCATGATATCTTACTACGCCGTGCAGTTGGTTATCTTATGTCCGGTAGATGTACAGTATTTCTAATCCGAGTTGTAAGCGATGTAGCCTCTTTGCTTCCCTGGCTGCCTGAAGCCTCCGCTGAACTCTTGGTCGTCGAGGTATTTTGTAGGATAAGTGTAGGTTAAAGGTGCCCCCAACCATAGTGTAACTATATATGATATCTAACACTCAATTGGAATTTCATTAACTACCTCCTTATTCTTTACCTGAACATCAAGGTACTAAGTAGTACAAGTACAAACAACAATAATACCAGTAACATATTGGGTTCTATCATATGATAGGGGATGTACACTAACTAATATTTAACCATCCTTACATTAAGAGTTTAGTTATACATATTACATGGCCACCAGCAATCAGCTAGATTAAGTGCACCTGCATCATATCACAAAAGAAACTGCAGCAACGTCCCCAACATATCCTTTAGATCTTTTTCACCCACATTTTCATCGCTAAGGCCCTCAATTTGCTCTGTGGAAAGGATGGGAAGTTAGTCCGGATTGCGCATCGCTATAGACGCTCAGTGCTAGCTCACCTTGCAAAGTGCGCCTCATGAGTGACAAATCCTCGTCACGGTCTGCTAACAAAGAAACTACCTTGGACTTTGCTCCGTCATCTTCAGCCACAAGCCAGGCAAGGATAACGTCAATTATCTGGATTCGGTAAGGTTTAGGCAGAACAAGAGGACGAGTTCTTTGGAAACATACCTGTAATGAGAAAAGGCCGGCATCGAGGCGCCGCGTTAGCCATCCGCTAGCCATATCTCTTTGATCCTCTTTATCTAAAGCCCGGCGCTCAGTTTCCATGGTCTGTTCAATTGGCGCCAATCTGGCAGCATACTCTCGTCTCAGTTTAACTAATTTTTCGATTTTTTCGTAATCCTTCTCCACGAATTTAGCCAGGGTGCGAATCCGTGCCGCAGAGTTGCCAGGGAGCAAACGGAGGAGAGAAGCAAAAATCCCGAGGAGGTGTTCGAGAGCTTCGCTCTCTTGCTATGATGAATTAACACTGCATCATGCTCATCCCAGGGGAAGAGCACGCAAATCCAAACCTTCTTCATAAACATGCCAAAGACCGTTCTTAATCCCGCAACATTAATGAGACGTTCGCAAGCGGCTGTACCACCCTGCCCAGACAAGACATGATCGAGAACACGTAGCGCCCTCTGCTTGCTCAGTTTTCCTTCCTTCAACATGATCTGTACGAGTTCGATCCCTTCGCCTTCAACGAATTTGTCTTTGCCCTCATCTTCATCAACAACACAGGTGAGACAGTCAAAGAGGTTCTCCATATATTCCTCCTCGTTAGAGTCATTGTCTGGGTCGCGCTTTCGGTAGACGCTGAGTAGTTGAAGGAGCACATCAACTCCATTAGACTGAACGAACTTTACACGGTTTTTTGAAGATGATTGTAATAGTATCGCGAGTATTTCCGTAGCATACTGCTTATTTTGACGCACTGGTATTTCCTTCAACTGTATACGGGTCAAGAGCCACGACATGATATTGGCGGCCTGTCCGATTCTCTCAGCAATTGTCACTTGTGAAGCGAGATTCTCAAGAGCGCCTGTCATGCTAAAGGTTAATAATTGTGCAATTTCAACCCATGAAAAAACATACTTAAAATGTAATATACTCCAGCCCTATCGGCGTCACTGTCCTCGTCTAGTCGGCTGAGATTTTGGGCCAATAATTCGATCACATCAGCATCCAACTGGAGAGGTTAGCAGTTGACATGATGGTACCAATCTTTCCATACCGCTGCATTAACAAGACTATCCCATTGTGCCTGCTCAGCCTCCACATCCTCATCCGTCAACTCGCTGATAGTTTGGATAGCATCGATGGCGACATCGGTATTTTCATGCGACAAGAGCGACACCAACGAGGCAACACCGCCAAGCTTTGAAAACTCCTCGTATAGATCCGAATGCTCGGAAAGAACTGAAAGACATTTGATGTCCGAGTCTAAATCCGCTTCTGAAGCCATGAATCTAGTACTATCAGTGCTGTCTAAAAACCAAGAATGCAACTAAGCTCCGTCCTCAGAACATACTTTTGCGGATCATCTTCAAATTTTGATCGGAGTTCCGCGTTTTTTGATATTCGCTTCTCAAGATTGGTCGCAATTTTCCGTAGCCAGGCAATATCGATTTTCTCGGGCTGCAAACGGAGGAAGTTAATAAACGAACAGCGACGGGCCGGAACCCTTTCATACAGCTGCTTCTCCTATATCTTGCTGATCAAGATAATCCATAGCTCGGGCAGTTTCCCGACCCACACCTCCACCAAAGAAACGACCTCCTTCATCGTCCGGTATATCCCCTTGATCAAAATCAGGAGGCAGTTCTGGGCCGGCGAATTCACTTTCCTCCTCTTCGCCAACGTTCTCCGCTTTTCCTTTGCCTCTTACACCCACCGTCGCTCCTAGCTTTGCAGATTTATAAAGCTCATCTTTAACGCCAAGTTTATGTTAGTATATTGTGGCACCTTGATATAAACGGCATCAGGAAACGGGAAGAGTGCACTTGGGTTACGGCCATGGAAGGGCTCTAGCTTCCGTTTATTTCCCGGTCCTACAGGTTTCTTATCGATTTGTTAGCACGAGCCCATCGGGAGAATTAATTAGACATAATACCGTGAAGAGTTCGTCTATGCTTGTCATCGTCGTATTGCGTGAGGATCTATAATCTATGGGACATATAACCTTCATACGTACGGTACATAGTGACCTTGATAGGAAGCATGTGACAAACGCCAAGCCACTAGTCGACAGCTGATCCGCGAATCAAGGACCAATCATCGTAGAAGGGACCCCCCAATTGATCGGATAATCCAGTTGTGCCAGGTTGGACGAAAGCATTGACTTGTTCTTAATAAATGATAAATGCTCATAGTATCAGGACATTCTTATTCATAGCTCTTCAGTCAAGGCTAATAGTTATCCTCAGTCATGCACTGTGAACTAGTCTTTTTTTGCACACCGCCTGCCGCACCGCCAACGTGTTATAGCCTGAGGCATAGTATTCTAGGTCTTGGCCCTTCGCACACTTTACTTATTAATCAATCTACTAGTATACAACTTAAATTCTATCGTGAGTCAAGAGAGGCAGCGTGCGTTCGGCTTCAGGACTAGACCTTCACTAAGCGCTTCGCTCTGGTTAAAGAGTCAGTGAAATTAAAGAATGGCCAAGTCATCCGTCATGAGCTATGGCAGGGCTTGAAATTGGGGAGGAAAGGCAAAGGGATACCTCTCGACAGCGGAGAAGGGCTATACAATCTCGGCAAGAGAAGATCGAGTTAGGCCCGCTCCTGGTGCTAGGGCCAAGGCTAGAGCTCTGAACGCAAAGCTCATAGTTACAAAATAAATTCGAACTTTAGAATTAATTGCCATTCATGTCAATCATTATAGATATATCACATATTAATCTCTTGATCCAAAATCACTATATATGGTTAGTAGCTGCAGCCAACGCCATTGACAATCTTAGCTAAAATCAGCTCTCACAACTCTTAAGAGGCAAGTTTGAAAGTATGTACATGTATATACACACATGTAGTAAGTGATAAGTGCCACGCAAAATAACCATGCACACAGCTAGAACTATTAGGTAAAATGTTACTCAGCTGGAGTTACTCTACGAAAATCAGATGAGAGTGAGTGAGATCTGCGACGGGTTTCCGACACGAAATTAAAGCTTGGTTGTATACAGGGCAGGTTGCGGACCGCCTCGAGACTCGTTGGTCACATTATCATAGTACATGCGATCACTGAGTGCCATACAATGCATGCTCGATCTCGAGAATTTCGTTGGGCTTATCGATCTGAGTTATGACTAAGTGTTCGTATGCCTCACACGGAAATGTGGTACCACGTAAAACTAAATCTGATTCTTGTTGTTGTCTATCCCCGTTTCGCTTCCATGCCCACAACCTTTATAACCATTGTGTGCTTAGTCATCCACCTCCTCGCTAGTAGCTAGTGCACATATAGTTTGTGGATCGCGACAACTAAGAATTAGAAACGGTCCGAAGTAGTTGATTTTGGCAAAGCAGAGCGACATGTTACCGAACTCTCCAAGACTGCTGGCCTTGTTAATAATTTTTCAACTGCATCTCCTAGAGTTTGAGGTTTGAGGTTTGAGTTCGATGAGATGACTTTGAGATTACCTGGTGAAACGTAGCTTAATTTATAAGAGCATCAGAGCTGATAGGCGTCTACCTACAGACTTAGAGAGGATTTTTTAAGTCTAACAGCTGCGCCTTATTACATGTAAATATAGGTACATATGTGCTCTACCTGCTACCTGGAATCTCCCATACAAAAGGAGCTAAACTATGGTAAATTCCTGTACTTCAATATACATATTGAGAAGAGAGCTAGCATCATCCCCCCTAGGCAATTTGAGTCAGGTTTTATGGCACCTCGATAACAGATAGGTGTTCCCTCCCCTAATGTATTTAATATTTATTATAGGTATTACTATCATGTGTAAGGCTCTCTTATCTTAACCGAGAAGCAGATTTACTTGCCTATGTGGTATAATATGGTTTCAGCAATTCAACAACCCCGCTGAAATGATTTCGTTCTGCTCGGGACAATGGCGTCTGGCCATCCTCATCCTCCAAATTCGGCTGTGCACTGTATTCAAGGAGCAGCTTTACAATTGCTTCATTACCGATTTCTGCAGCCTCTGATAGTAGAGTCTATATGATAGCTGAATAAAAAGTTCAGAGACCCAAACAATATATGCAACTCACCCTCTGTAACAGTTGAAGGAGGCCAGCATTAGCCACTGAGCTAGGAAACATTCATTGCGGGTCCCATAAATTTGACTCACTGTCTGTACCAGTAAAGGGTATCAGCATGACTTAATATAGATCATTGGAGATCCCATCGGATTGACTTACTAACTGCAGCCGTCTACCCAGCATCGAGATATCGTAGATCCTATCAGGTCCACTCACCCGCTGAAATAGTAATGGTATTAGTATCAGCTCAGGCCTGGTATGGATTTATTGCAGATTTGCTTACTGCTGTCTATAGTGAATTAGCCATTAGTCTAGCATAAATCTATTGTGGGTACCATCGGATCCACTTACTTCCTACAAGAGTGGAGGATTTCAGTATCAGCCATCAATCTAGTATATATTGATTCCAAGTACCATCAGGTTCACTTACCCACTGCGATAGTCAAGGATATCAGTATCAGTCATCAGTTGAGTGAGGATCTATTGAAAATTCTATTAGATTCACTTACCCGCTGCAATAGTCAAGGGTATCAGTATCAGCCATCAGTCGAGTACGGATTGATTGCAAATGTCATCATTCACTTACCCGCTGCAAAGGTAGTCAAGGACATCAGTATCAGCCATTAGTCGAATATGGATTTATTATAAATGTCATCGGATTCACTTACTTCCTGTAATAATAAAGGATGTTAGTATCAGTTAGTAGCTTCACAATAGAGTTATTATAAATCCTATTAGGGTTATTACTCACCGCTGCACTTCCCATCCCTATGGCTGATAGTAGTGTCTGCCTATGTTCATTCTCTAAGTCTGGCCTAGCACCAGACTCAAGAAGCACCTTCACTATTTCCGTATAATTATTTTTTACTGCCCATAATAGTGCGGTCAGGCCACTTTCGGGCTTTTTAAGAAGCAGTCTTATTACTTCATTATGCCCATTTATTGCAGCCCATAATAATGGCGTTCGACCAATCTTATCGTTAGACTCTATGTCTGCACCTTTAGTAAGTAGTAACTTCACCACTGGTACATGTCCACCCCTGGCCGCCCATGATAGCGGGGTCAGTCCATTATCATCCCTGAAATTGACGTTGGCACCATTTGATGCAAGGGAATTCGCAATCGCCTCGTACCCTCTTTCAATGGCCCAGATTAGCAAAGTTCCACTATCTCCGGCATCCGGCTTGGCCCCTTTTTCCAACAGCAGCGTTGCTATCGCTTCATGGTTATTTTCTACAGCCCACCATAGAGGCGTTCGTCTATCTGTATCGCAAGACTTTAGGTTAGCACCTTTGCCTAGCAGAAGCTCTACTACCGTATAGTGTCCATTCCTTGCAGCCTGTGAAAGAGGTGTCTGATTATTAGAGCCGCCCTTTGCTTCAAGATCCGCTTGCCCTTCGATGAGGAGGGTCACTATTTCCTCATATCCGTTGCTAGCGGCTAGCCAGAGTGGTGTTCCCTCAAGCTTTGCTTTAGTGTCCATTTCCGCCCCTTTTGCATTTGAAAGCAGTTGTGCAACTTTAATGTGTCCTCTACTCGCCGCATGATGCAAGGCGGTATATCCATTTCCATCTATCCTATTAACGTCGCAGTAGTCCAACAGAATCTTGACCATTCTATCATATCCAAGTTTCGATGCAACATGGAGAGCAGGGAGGCTCTCGTCAATTATTGGAAGATTGCAGACTTTTTCTATGTCTTTCTTCGAATCCAGTGCTATTGATAGTAGAGGTATATGTTGTTCCTTGACTGCCCATCCAAAGATACCATGCAGTCGAGAATATTGTGAACGCCCACCAGATACCCAAGGGTGGAAACTCCAGGTTTCGTTATAACTCATTGCAAGTTGTGCGAATATCACCCAGGTTGATGATACAGGAGTTATATGTTTTGTTTGTGGGGCCCAGTTTTTAATAGCGTAATTAAGAAATTTATATTGTGCCTGATCTGGAACCGAGGCAGTGCGGATTCTGTGGAACCATTGAACGGTTGAAGAGTCTCGATTCCCCGACCCTCGAAGGAAGAACCTGACAAAATTGAACGGAAACGTAAGAGCTTCACCTGCAAGGGAAATTGGGTCTGAAATTGCTATTGCAACTGCTGTTTCATCCGTTTGCCTGGATATTTGAAGGCTGAAATTTGAGAAGGAGAGATAGGCAACGCAGAACTCTCCACAGTCAAGTTCGCCCCGCATTGTGTTAGTAGGATACCCCGGAACATATCTTTCTCCACCATTTTTAAGGTACTGTTTCACAGAAGAATGTGCAAAGCGAACACAGGAATCAGTGGGATCTACAACTACCAGATTCGCACAGCAGCCAATAATGAAATCCTCCTGCCATAATTTCCCGGCATCCCACACAGTGTCTTGTAGGTCAAAGGAAACAGCTTCTCTTAGTTCCTCAATATGGAGTGGTCTGGCCGCAAAGGAAACCCATTTCAATACTTTTACAGCACGGCCATCTTGGAGATGTATTCTCTTTATGCAATGACGGTATATCTCTTCCAGATCTTTTGGTAGTGCAGTTAAAGCTGATCGTATTTCTGCATCTGTGATACATGTATCCCAAAGAATCTCGAGCTGAAGATATACCCATAAGAACCTATGCCAGTTAGTGTACAGTGCGCAGACAAAGTTCTCAGTGGACTGAATCTGAAATCATACATTTCCGATGACTCTGTCAAAAGCAGCAGCTTAATCTTTTTTGTCAATAGAGGGTCACTGGTAAGCTTTTTGCACATCATCTTTTCAACGAATCGTCTTTCGATGTAAGTCTCAATGTCTTGCGAAACATTTGCTGATGTCGAGATTCGACAAATTTCGGGTATAAATGTAGCAATGTTTATGTGTCTCGAAACTTGTTCCCTGCTGAACAATAGAATCCGCGATCCTTGCGGTAACCTGGGGGCATAAAACAGCGACCGAATGAGCTCTAAAAGACTTTTAGCGTGCTTCTGATCTAGAGCGTCAAGTCCATCAATAATATAGATTGTATTTGGCACGTGATGAAAGAGGCGGATAAAAATATCTTTCAGATCTTCAAAGTCGGGCTCCATCCGATTATGGCCAAAGAACCGATAAATCTCTCTTACAACCGGACAAGGTTTGGATGTTAGATGTAGGAATTCACATAGTTGCTTGATGAAACTAGAGAGGATATATGATCCTTGCTGCCTTCTACGATGCTCATTCTCACAATAGAAAAAGACGGTAGGAGCACGGATCTTAGAGGAGCAGTGTTTTGAAGCCTCAACCACTGCAGTTCTGTTGATTGTTAGGGTGGTATTACCTAAAAAGGTAGCATCTGAGGAAGCTAACGCTATCATTGTTTTCCCTGATCCAACTGATAAAACAGTTGCCGATTAGTTCTGGAATTTAGGCTATCTGGAACGTGGCCTTACTCTTTCCCGAGCACCACAGACTAGAAATACTTTTCTCAATAAGCCACGCTTTGAAATCCAAGTGGTCTAGGAACCACTGAGTAGTACCAATAAGTCGTTTATTGGAAAGCCTTCGGTGAACTTTCTCATGATCGTAGTCTGAAACCTGATTGAGTAGCCACTCAAGCTTCCCACCCGGAGGTGACTGCGTCTTAAATATATCCTTGCTGCCGTAATAAGGTTCTAGTACGATTTCCTATTAGATAATTGAAATCATAATTTCTTGCATGACTTGGATGGTGATAGCGCGGCTTACTGTCAGTAGCTACAGTCTCAGACTGGCTTGCATGAATCGTAAAGAGAAGTTCTTTGGCATACGCTGCTGCTGTTGCTGCCGCATACTCTTGCCACTGCTTGTTTTTATGTGAATCTGCATAATCGCAGATCCCTCTAATCACTATGCATGGAAAGTTGTCCATCAACCCAGCAGCCTCCATTTCAAAACAAAGGATGCCAAGTTCCCGAGCTAGCTTATCCCTGGTGCTGCCATGCTTCATCACCTGGTCGCCAGACGCAATAAGCCCATAGTGAATCTCAGGATCATGTCTAACTCGAGCAGGTCGCACTACAAGTCTCCTTTTGTCGCAATTGTCACAGGTATTTCCCGAGTCACTGTGATCATATTCAGGATCGAACAACAGATCCTGTTCTTCTCCGCGATATGTGAACTTGTCTTCCATGCTAGGATTTCGGGTTACCATCTCAGAAAGAAATGCCGGAATTTGGCTTGGTCCCAACATATGCGTCGCTTGCAACTTGGAAACCGCTGTTAAAAGCGCTAATGGAGGCTTATTTAACGTGCCTATACGCTTAAAGTGGCCACCGCTCCCCGTTTTGCCGCAGTCATATGGTACAACTCCTCCGAACTCCGCTGTCGGTTTACTGATCACAACGTCGCCTAGCCGAATATCGGCTTCTTTGCTGGGGACTCCTCCCCCAATACCAACCATCAGGGTAAATCGGATTGACTGGAAAGTGCACCGCATTTGAGCCGCTACTGTTGTCGCCGAAGTCGTACCATAGACACCTGATGGAAGGCACGCAATAACGACATTATGAGCATGTATCCTGCCTAGGATATATGTATTGCTATCATTTGGTTTGATTGGTAAGTCTGGATGTTTCTCGTCTAGCATGGCCCGGGCAGTGGCCATCTCTAAGGGGAGGGCACAGATCCATGCGACCGTATAGTCCCGATCATGAAAACTCTGTGTTATAGTCGCCATTTAAGTTTATATCAAGAGCTGTTAGGAGGCATCTTTTCTCAACCATGGAACTGGCATAAATGAGAAGTTTGTGATATTTAACTCGACTCAGCATCTAGAAGTGGGTAATTCGACCCTAACACAAGCTAAACCAATTGTAGTAATGAATGAATCAACCTTACCTTCTATCAACCACGTGGATTAATTTGTCCCGGTAGCGACTAGTGCACCGCCACAGCCATCGCCTTATGGTTGTAGCGCAAATTGGCGTAAGCCACACCGCCGCCGATAAGCTCTAATTGGCGCCACACATCTCGACAGTTACGATGAAAATGAATCATCTCGGATGGGTGAACCATGTGGGCCGCTTAGCCGTATTTTAAACGGCATCACGGACCCTATAATGTCTAGAAAATGAACATGACTTATCATATTTAATGTTTACCCCGGCTTGCTCCGCTTCCTCCAGCAACTGACTCTCACACTCAGACTCTTCAAATGCAAATTTGTTGAATCTTTCAGTTGCAGAACTCAAACTACTAAATACGAAACTAGTACAGATTCTTAATTTCACTCTCAACTCCAAGTTCTATTAAGTTCTAGCGACCACCCCTTTAGTTCCGCTGACCGCCCCTAGGTTCGAACGACCACCCCCACGTGACTTTAAATCCCGAAAGGGGCATAGTCTTCATATCACGTGGTATAAAGTCGGCGGTTGTAAAGTGCGGAGTGCTTAGTGGCTGCAGAGGTGGGTACGCTTGAGCCGAAATCAGACTTAGTGTCCGCCTCCAAATCCTCTCCGTAGATAACGGAGTGCTATGGTGGCGGACAAATCCCGCCCACATTCGAACCCAAAAACCCGCCTCTTTCAACGTCTTATTCCACCCACTACAACACATGGTATGAGACCGCAACGTTACCGTAAGGCGGAACGGATCATTGTCATTTTTGAGTGGGTTAAGGCCTCCCGACAATAACACGTATCCGGCTATCTCTTGACCTCTTTGGCCAGCCATACTCCCACCTACTATGGTTGTCCCGGGCCGTCCAAGGACTTTACTACCTGCGCAAGAAATGGCAATACCTGAGCGTTGCTTATTGCAGAGATGATATTGTATCTAACAGCTGTTGTATAGCGTTTACTCGAGTTCCTTGACGATAATCCCACCGCGTATCTTGACGAGATGCAGCAGTTTATATTCAATAAATATGACTATTTCTACGATCTGCAGGACTTTGACTAGAGTAAAATGGTCGAGAAAAGTAGTGCAGGCACGAGCTGCTGAGAGAAGCGAGCCACTTCGGCGTGCCTCGCAAGGAATCCAGAAACAGTACGAATGTGATCAGCTGGCATTCTTAGATGAGTCGGCTTCCAATGAGCGCACCGGTGACCGAAAATATGGATGGTCTCCTCGAGGATTAGTTTGCCAGCAAGCCCGTTCGTACAAGCGGTCCGAAAAGTGGAGCATCCTACCGGCTTTCACCCAGGATGGCTACCTGGACTGGATGGTATTCCAAGGCTCGATTACAAGTGAGCTTTTCATAGACTTTGTGCGGGAAAGAGTTCTTCCGCACCGCTCATCATATCCAGGTCCGCGCTCCATTATTATTTGGACAATGCATCAATTCACAAAAACCTCGAGCTGAGGTAGATGTGTGAGGAAAGAGGCGTTTTACTGAAGCTTCTACCGCCATACTCCCCTGATTTCAATCCAATTGAAAGCGTATTCGAAGACTTCAAGGCTTGGTTAAAGGGAACTTTGTACTAGTAGCTGATTTCAGTGATTTCGGAAAATTTCTGAACTTTGCGGTTAACCCCTGTCGGGGTCCGAACGCGAAACAACATATCCAAAATGCTGGGTATCATGTATCCACCTAAATTAAATACTGGAGTGGTATTGATAGAACTAGAACTTTGGGGGCGTCGACGCTTAAACTCCGATATCTTCATGTGTATCGAAGCGAGTGTTCACAGCTTAAACCCGAGCTCCTTCCAGATTTCCTCCGTCATTCCTTTACCATCCCGTAGACATTCTAACTCCCAGTCGTCCTCAATTAGTTTCTCTTTGATGTGTCCATATATCTCGACCTTCTTGGAGGTATTGTGCCCTCGCTCCCTCGTTAACCAATCGAAGAAATCTTCCAAGATGTCTTCGGGATCCTTCCAATTATTGAGGACCCATCGTTGACTTCCTTACTCTAGCGCCAAAATAAATCCGATGGAACGGGATAGTGATCAGCAGCAATATCCGGGGCTCCAGGCTCCTTGCCTTGCCAGCAAGTTCTACCTTTGTTACGAACAACGCGTATTAATACAAGCCCAGCGGTCAGCGATTCCAGGCATGTGATTCCCGATTGCTCTCTCGGACTCCAGAACTTACATGAGATCACTTAATTGCGCCTGGGTTGCTGTCTGGCGGCCCTGGCTGGACATGTGGGATACTTTAGAGTGCAAGTAGCAAGTATGAGAATTATTCTCTTCTATGCTGATCTAGCTTAAATACAGTGCTTCCAGTAATGCCCTTCCTTGCGACGTATAGATAGTGTAACTGCACTGGCCATCATGGCCGGATGGGAACAAGAGGCGGAGTCCTCTTGCACCTGGTAGTAGCAGTACACATTGCGAATATATGTGATAATGAAGGAGTAGAGATAGTAAAGGGTTTCAATATAGTCAAAACTAGTGATCGTGATCACAGTATGGGTCACGGCTACCAGTATAGTTCTGGGTGGTAATATAATGAATTGAGCGGAACGGCCATATTTGCATACATTGTATTACTTTTTAATCCTCTTGTAGAGTAATTGTTTCTATGTTTCTTTATGGGAATTAGATATCAAACCTATCTGATGTTATTCTATCATGTTTTTTTTTTTTTTCTTTTCAGAGTACTACGCCCAAAGCCTAAAGCATTTAGCCACACAATATAGAAATAGTCACGACCTGTTTAGATTGTCCAGCTAGTCTGCAATTGAATGGAATTTAGCCTTCACAGCAGCTTCTAGCCTTTCTCGCACATCTAGCCCGACACGTGATGCGTGTGCCAACGATATTATCCATACTCCCTTGGAAAGGTTGCACGATTTCCTCATATTTCAAAGCCTTTATTAGCCCATGTGTCCGCCAACTGGAAATGGGCGGGTAATAGAGGCCCGAATATTATGTGGTAGCATCAAATGTGAGAGCATGGCAGCTACCAAGCATGAAACCATCTGCAATCACAGGTTGGGAGATCTCCTAGAACTTCACTAGGATTGTGGCCAAAGCAGTTCTTTGCCGCTACTTTCAAAGTTCTCCAACCCGAGATAACAGCCTTGCTAGAAAGTACTTCGTCATCAGCAATGAGCCTCCGAGCTTTACTTACATGCTCCAGGATAAGGCTCTGGACCGGAGATGGAAACTTCTCTAGTTGCAACCTTGGGAAATCCAAGCACAGAGGGCTTTGAAAGCTTCGGAATCTAAGTTTTGCGGAGTGGCACTGCTCAACAGATCCTTAGAGCCCTGAATAACCTGATACAAAGCCCCCCCGGGTCGAGTAGCTCCTGTACATATCGGCCTTGATGCCAGTCTTTAATTTTTGGTGCCATGATTCGATGGGATTCGTAGTTGACACCTTCTGAAGTAAAAGTTAGTGTATGAATTAAGGAATAGCTCTGTAAATGGCACAGTAGTTACCTGTGTGAGAAATGGTACAGAATCTCGAGCATAGCGCGCCAATAGAGCAGTGCAGAGCTTCCAGTTTCGCTCGATATACTCTCGGCCCTTCTTATTTACTACGTTGATAGCCTCTTGGACTGACTTCCTACACCTAGCCCCGGTAACGAAGGGCAATCATAGGTGGGAGCTAGGTTATTAGACTGCAGTATGACTGCAGTTTCAGCAGGTGAATCAAGGGGCAGCCACTCAAATCGCTCAGGCTGCTGCATCCCATTCCCATGCAGCTCTTCTAAGAGCAGCCTCCCAACCGCTTCGGTGTCAGGACTACTACTTACTTCCTCACGAGCCATTGTTTACTGCCCGGTTTCTTTCATCGACTATGGTTACTACAGTCATATACATACAAGTTAGAGTAGCTGGTCCTTACCTTATAATCAGACTATTGGCCCTGTAAACCTTGTTAGTGACAGATGAAACGCGTCAATTGTTGTCCTTCTTTGATAGAAATGCCCATACAACCTTGATATTTGCCTCTCAATGCTAAAAAACGTCTCTTGGGCCCCAGTGTACCTAGGTGTTTTAGGGCGCATGGTACTGGTACAGAGATACGTCTTCTGGCGCTTGTATGTACCCTCCCTTATTACGATTTCATAACTAACTGTTAGAATGTGTTGACCTTGTTCTGTATTGTTGTTGTGACTTGGAAAGAGGTGGTGAAAACTCTTCACTACACCAGCCTCCCACCTAGTCCTAAATTGGCTAATGTACATAAAGTATTCTACAGAATCAATCTGACACTAACTATATTTAGTACCCACTAAGATAAGGGTGGGTCCACTTTATTCAACTCCGTATCTACTGTAGGCATACCATGCTCGCAGCTCATCCATAGACTTTGCATATTCCTCCCATATCATTCACTGCCCCCTGCTCTGATGGCCCCCGTGAGCATCTGCAAGCCCCTGCTTCCCAGGCGTCTACTTCTACCCTACCTAAGCAACTGCAGGTTCCCACCATCCAAGCCCCTAATCCGCCTTCTCCTGACTCGGTAAACATGCAATAGAGGATGAGCTTCTGGAGTTGGAGCTTGAGAAAGCGCGCCTTGAGGTCGAACGCCGGCGCAGAGCCTTGACCATAGTAGAGCGCCAGCAGAAAGCGATGGCCCTCGAGGAGGAGTGTCAACGTAAGGCCATGGTCAGAGCAGATTAATACTGGGGTGGGGAGACAAGCCTATGGCCGGATACAGGTAACAATTTCGATTAAATAATAATAATAATAATAATCCCAACTACGTCTCCCTGACTCAGCAACTGGTTCTAATACCTAGACTCTCTGCCATCTTGAACCTCCCAAATTCTTAAACACAAGCTACATGTAGTACACACTCTTAATTTCAAACTCTCAACCCTAGAAATCCAATATTTAAGCTCTCCTAATTTAAACCCCCAGATTAACTCTCGGGCGTAGGTTATCGGCGGGTTTAGACTCATTCGACCCTCAACGTTAAGTTCTTGAATACAGACTCTCATAGTCTCTAGTTGTGTTTAGGCTTCTAACCTGGGGCTTAAAACTCTCGAGTGGAAACTTCCTAGTGCAAAGTCTCAGATTCTCCTATCAGGTTCGGATCCCTGAATTTTGGGTGCGGCTGATCTCCTAGGCTCACCTTTTCTAACTCAGGCTCTCACATACACACTGATTCAGACAGTCATTAGATAGAATACCCTCGTCAATGGCCAATTCTGCTTAGGCTGTCTTTAACCTCCATAAAGTTAGGTTCCACTATTGTACATGCTTTCCAGTTTCACATTTGAATTTGTATCGCATCGACGTCTCAACCAATTGAGATCTTACATGTAATTGTAGAGTTGCCTTCGCTGAACCTATTGGCGATATTTATATTTTTTTACCTGAGCCCGCGTTTCAAAGCTGTTTCGAGATTTGTCTGAGACCCCCAAAAGTGCAAGTATGTTTCCCCACTGGGTCTAAGTATCGAATTTGATTCATTGATGAATTCCAGTGCTGCTTGAGCAGCCATTACTTAACTCGTTATCACCCCAAGCCGCCGTACACCCTGAAATGCCGCACTAAAAATCCCGCTGGGGCGTAGTAGAAAAATCTAAATATCTTAACAACCATAGAAGGTCTCGAGACGACTCTCAGATCTTTAGAATTGTCGGATTCTATTAATTATGGAGCTACAGTCAGGAAAAGCAATTGTAGCGAATCGACATTACGGCTTCGTCATCGGGGCAAACATCAGCCTACGAAGGATGCTAGGTTCGAAGGCAATCTTCATCTGTCAAAATAGTAGGAACGTGATCTTGTTGCCTATATTAATAAACTTACGGCACGTAGGATTCCTTCCACTACCACAGGATGGCAACTGATCGTGGATAGCAGAAACACAAGGCTTAGGTCGCCTATCCAAACGTGAATTCTAGAGCCTTTTCTATTCAGCATTTACTAAGGCATTTTCCAAAGAGAACATTCAGAGTGGTTGGAGACAGACGAGTATCTACCTGTTTGACCCCACGGTTGTTTTGTGACAGATTTCGCGGGCGAGCGAACAACAAAGACTAAACATCAGCACATTTGAAAGTTCCGCTGATTCCGCGGTCATTCCTGATCCTACAGAACTGGAATTATGTCTCCTTGTAGATAAAGTTACCAATAAGGCTCATCGGCGGGTTGATGCTACGACTTGTAAGTTTAAGAACACTATCGAAAGCTTGCAAATAAAAGGTCGGATTGCTTCAACATGAAAACAAGGGCCTAAGAGAGGCGATAAGACTCGAAAAGAAGAAAGGGCAACGCAAGAAGCCCCTTAGGGACATTCTTTTTGAGAAGAATGATCCCAATGCTGCTCAGATCTATAGCCCCAGGAAAATCGCTCGCGCGCGAGAAAAGCAAGCTGAAATTGAGGCTGAAGAGCAAGATAAAAAAGAGGCGATAAGAGATTCAAAAGCAACAGGCCTAGGAGAAAAAGGAAGCCGCGGAGCGAAAATGGCAGGCAAAGCAACAACAGGAAACGTCAAAACAGCAGCAGGAACTAGTCAATAAACGACCAGCGGGTGAAACCCCATCCTATCAAGCCTTAGAACCTCCAATAACAAGTCTTAGACAGTCAACGCGAAAGAAAAAAACGCGGCTGGAGACGAAAAAGTCGTTCTGCTGACCAAGCCTCACCAACAACTCGGTATAGATCCACCTATACAGTCTTTACTCCTCCAACTCGAACTATCCGGCGTTTGTCTGGGACTTAGATATTGCAGAGCTGTCTTGGATAATTCCCCAACGTCCTTATTTTACATCTCGGCCTGCCAGAAATGAAAATGAGGGGGAAACATGCCAAGGCGGCCTCAGCGCAACTTCAAACGCCCACGTTAGGCAGATGATTTTTCTAGTTATAGTCTTGATAGCATCACGTGGAAAATTGGCCCGGATCGTTAGGGTCTAGGACCGAGACAACTCTGTAGTAAAGAAACAAGAAATAGAGTTAAAACTTATTGCAGGATTATAGAATTGTAGATCTCAGCATGTGGCTAGTAACGGGGTGTTGTAACTGTGGCTCATGAGGGTGTTCCTTCGACAAAATGTTCCGAGTCTTGGCAACCCGGAAGGGTTTGGTTCGCCGCTTCGGAGTAAAAATCAAGAATAATAAATAATTCATTCTATGATACTAGTCTTGGCTTTGACGGTTCTGAATCTCTGTTCTTTATTCCGAGTCAAAGAGTACTACTATTCCTCATTCTAATCGAATATATTATCCTCCTACTGCTTCGTTCTGTTGATCATGGCTCCTAAGCAACGCGCTGTTGTGCAGCCTTCTTCCTCCCGCCGCCATCCTCAGGAGGGATTCCTCACCAGTGCATACAAGGAACTGACGGCATCAGAGAATGCCACTATTGTTAGGAGTATGCTAGTCTTTGGGGTCCGTAACTTGGCTTTCTTCGATTGTTTCTCCACTCTTCGCCCATGATGCCAAGGATGAGGTTTCCAGTTGCAAAGCTGTAGATTCCGTGATAATCGCTCGGGCGTTCAGTTCCCTACTGACATTTTATTTTTATAGGCCGCAGTGGCTTTCTTTTATAGTAGCCTCAGCGAATTTCTCCTCCCACCGTGAGTTTCACAGCAACCCAGTTGATCAATCCAATTATTGTCAATTCTTTTACGAGTTACCCGGAACTATTGTTCATTCATTTTTCTTCTGTTCTCATAAAGTAACCTCATTTTCTTCAGGCTCTAAATTTCTAGCCCATTGCCATCGACTCTATCTCGCATGCATACGTGAGCGTCTGAAGAGGATTGAAGGGATGTAATCAAAAATGGGATGGGGAGTTGAATGTTCGGTCGATTCTCGAAGTGAAAGCTTCTGAGTTGATTCTCTATACTGTACATAAGAGCATCGATCATGTACCATACAATCTTATGGTCTTCAGAGAAGGACGCCCATCGCCGTGAAAAGTATGAGGAAGCATTGCTGGGTAAATAACGTTAACTGATTTGGACGTTTAGGGAATCCGCTCCTCTTTATTGTGATCTGGCGTCGGTGCGGGTCTTATGGAGAGAGTTAAACCCGGTTGGTTTTTTGGATGGTCATGTCTGATATGCATATATAGGTTGTTTGAGATATTTCATATGCCTTCTGGCTGGATTACAGCTCGGCCGGATTCAATGGGCTACATTTCCTTATCATTTCAAAAGTAATTCACGAGGCTCATTTGATGTTTGGTGGTTAATTATAGCTTTTAATGGTGGGGGGAAAGGTGGAAAACCGAATTTGCTCTTACCTTGAGGGTAACCGGGAGAGGAGCGGGCGATTAAAGCATTTCAGCTGTGCAGTAGGTATGACAGAAATTATTTTTATGGGAGCCTTCATTTCGCTCCCACTGATTACCGAATATGTAATGCAGAGACTTGCCTCCGGTGAGCTTACGCTGGATAGCTGCTCTCGTCAAGTAGTTAGGACAATGGATTCTTACCTTCTCGTGGTGTCCGGTTTCAGTAACCTCTTTTATGAGGTGAAGCCGAAAGAATCCGTGGTGACGGCGCGCAACGTGTTAACGTTTGCGTCAATCCACACAATCAGAGGGAAACGGGTTATAAAAACCGTCCGACAACTATCTACTCGACTCCTACTCGAGACCAGAACTGGTAACGCGAAGCAGAAGCTTGCTATGATACTTTAATGGCATAATAAAGGAGCTTCCTAGAGCTTCACGAGACTGTCTAAGTAGCCTGAGAGGATAGACACACGTGTCGGTATGCAAAGAGATGCCATTGATGCATGCTTAAGGAGCAAACCTAGTGAGAGGTTCCAGCCCAGCCTCAATAATCTTTGACGCAGTTAAACCTTTCTGAGAACTTTTCTGAGGTTCGAAGTCCCTTGTTTTCTTCTATTCTAATTAGGAAATTACACGCTATTTATACTAAATACAGCAGCCTAGAATCAAAACTTGAATATCATACAGTATAACATAAAGACATGCGATAGTAGGATCGAGAGCTGAGCGATGACGAACTGAGTGAGGATAAAAGCTGAAAATAGTGGCGAGGAATGCTGCTAAGGACAAATGAGAATTCTGGAATAGGCAATTACCGAATAAGGTAATTGTATCCGCATTCGGCGATCCCGAAAATCCTCGGTTAGCAGATCTAGTGGATTGCCACTACCTGTATATTCAACACTTTCTTAAGCAAGTAGACCAGGCGAAGCTGCTTTAGGGCCTAACACTTTTCCGAAGCGCACCACCAAAAGTGCAAGGAAAACCACAAATAACTTTTGTGCATGCGCACATAACCCCTATGATAGAAACCGTCAGAGTAAATAGTAACTACATACATTCGTCCCTCGTAAATTAATAAAATCATTATTATAAAATCCGTATAGTAAATATCTCTCTGCCATAATAGGTCAAAACCATTACTGCATGGAATCATCATTGCTGATCAAGAGACGCAAAAGACGTAACTGAAACCTTCTAATTTTTTCTGCCATATTGTCGGTGGCTCTTACTGAACGTTACCAGGACTTTCGATACCTTGAAGATCTTTTAGTCAGAAAAGGAGGTATGCAAGATACACGATACATGGGAACGACGGGGCCCCTAGGAATCTTCTTGTACGCTGTTGTCACAGATCTCTCTATTCGAAAGAAGCACAGAAACGATCTAGATAACCAATCACAAAGCCATACAATACTTCTCGATTAAGGATGTTTACGATTTTGCGATCCAAATGACTTCAATGTCAACGCCTTTTTCAGACATCCATCAAAAATAGCCACTCCCATTTTCCCTGGTTTAAGGATTGCGTTGGAGCTACTGATGGGACCTATATCCTGGTGTCGCCATCGTTCGATGAGAAAGCCATCTTCGGAGATCGAAGTGGTAGGTTGACGCAAAACGTTTTGGCAATCTTTGATTTTGAAATGCGGTTTACAGATCCATTTTGTGGTTGGGAGGGAAGTGTGTCGGATTCAACCTTGTGGATTGAGGGCAACCAACCGGGTTGCACTAAGGCCAGTGGCATTTCTTCGTTTATTTGTAGATGTGGCTTGAAGGCTAGCAGAATCCGCATGCCGTTTTTCACCGGCGGTAGCTTGGTTCTCTTGCTCATTAGTACCGTTTAAAACGCCTGCTTGTGTGGTATCGGATTGCGTATTTGGCATACTAGGAACGGTGTCTTCAAGCCAAGACTCTAATAATTGAAGATCGATACTCGGTCCGTTAGCCCGGTCTGGTGATTTATCATTCTCAATATTGAAAGCGCTTATACTGCCGTGAAAAGCGTATCTACCGGTGGCAAGGGTATCTCCTAGGACAAAAAGCATATCGTCAAACCAGGGGAATGGTCGAGTTCGCCATTTCATTTTCTCGGGATGTCTCTATATATAAGAGTTAGAACCAATAGATTATTATTATAAATTCGCTTTCAAGTATCGAAAAATGGGGGTTCCTACTTTCCCCATGTTTTCCCAGACTGCTGGTTCTGCAGTTGGTATACACTTTATCCGGTCCCATCCAAAACCGGATGCCTCCCGTAAGAACCTCACTCCTTTGTATTTCTTCTTCATACGTGACCGCTTTGTTTCGCAAGCTCTATCGTTTTTGAGACCGTCCTCGAAGCTGCTGGCAATAGCAACCCAGACCGTCTTTTTAAATCGGTTGTCGGAAGTTTGGCCTTCATCTTTCGCTTGTTTTAGCTGGTCGACAAGTGACTGGATCTCTCCAGGAGCCCATCTGGTATTCGGTGCACAGGATTTAGAAACGCTAGGGTCTTTTGGAGATATTTTGAAGTTATAAGGTCTGGGCAGAGAATAATAATAATTATGGTTATTTTATTATTATTATTACTACGGATTGTAACTATTTTAAACGCTTATAGTCACCTGATTAAATTAAGACCCTACTCTAGCATTTTATTGTGGTTTTCACTTTTGTCAGTGGTGCATATTCTGCGGCAAAAAGGGGATGCAGAAGACGATAAGTTGGGGGCTATGTCTGCACTACTGAGACATACATGTATGTACATGTGTAGTATAAAGGAGGCCCAGAAGATGTTTTAGGTACATACCTGTCACTATGACATTATTCTATGATAGGTGCTGATAGTCGGATTCCTCGATACGGGGACAAGCCCTAGTCGAGTTGTGACGAAAGCGAGTTGTTAATAAATAAATACGTCCCAACGCGATTTTTTGGCCAAAACCATCACGATCGTCCTTACTACTACAAATATGATACTAGCAATTAAAGGCAAAAAGTGATATTAAACATTAGTAGTAATCTAGCTTAATATATCAAACTAACAAAATCAGCATTACGAGCGATTCCTTCACTTTGTCAGGCGTAAGCTCTACTATATCAAAATTGGGCGGATTTCACAGCTTTGCAAGAATCATAGTATCGCTATATAGTACGTTCAAAATTAGCATATGATCATGTGATAATCTTACTTCACTTACGCCATTTGATTGGGTGGGAGCGATGCTTTGCGTCACGTGGACACTTGCGCCCACGTGAGCCCAGTACAATTCATTACATGGTAATATAATTATTAGAAGCGATTAACAACAATCTCATATAACGACGACACGATTCGAAACTTCCCCCCTCCCGAATATACTTTTTTTAAGAATCCTTGCTATCACAACCCGCCCTAGGTTTTCATACACCATCGAGTCTAACAAGAACGTTCGCGATCGCAGTACTCTCGGAATCGCTAGTACGATCGGCTCTCGGGAACCTACTTTGGTTCACAAGATAACGGCCTCAATCGGCGTGCTGGCCATGCGAGTTGTGAGGCGCAGCCTTGGTATAGAAGGACTGATCTTTGCACCAGGAACTCATTGAGATGGCAGAAGAGGAACCCATAGCTTTCATGTCGACCGACTCTAGGTCATTGAAGAAACCGCTTTGGAAAGGGAAGCTGTTCTCAAAAGATAAATCCAAGGATCCCACTACAGAACAGCAATTAGATGATTTCCTAGGCCCAATGCGTTCGAAGTCTGTCGTGGGATTATCTCCTCCCCAACTCAATTTTAATGTGTCTCTCTCACAACGGCGGCCTACTCCCGATCTTTCTCGACGCACCACGACATCAGCACAAACCCTCAGCAACGCAGCCAGTCGACTGAAGAAGCCTCGTCAAAAAGGCTTGCGGGTAACATTCTGTGACAACCCCCCCGATGTCATTGGGGAAGGAGGCGATGAATGTGATAATCCGGCTCTCGAGATATCCCTGAACCGCAAGCGCTCCAACACCCGGGATGCAATACCTTCAGGGGGAAGTCTCTCTCACCTCGACGGACGGGAACCGACACTGCCAACGTTGCATTTGGAAGCCTCAATCCAGAACAAGGATGATGGTATTGGAGAGGGAAAGTCGGATAATACTGGCTGGAGGCCATTACTCATGCAGGATGCGGACCTCCTGACGGTATTGGGCGATCAGGAACGAGGATCGCGGTTATCCTTGCGGGAATCGGCGGATCCGAACTCGTTTGCGAGACGCATTCAGGCAAAAATGCGAGCAGAAGAGGGACGCGCTTTGCAAGCTCGTTTGGATTCCCCGGCCTCGATTTCGAATCATGATGAGGCAGATCCTCTATGCCACATCCCGACATCACAGCGACCTAAAGGTGCTAAAGTCGGAGGCCTTCTAGAGCCGTTTTCAGGTCCCAGTGTTATCCAAGAAGATCAGGAACCGATTGAGCCGTCAAGAGAGAATGCTGCTGGTCTTTCAAAAGTGGTATCTCCAAGGGGGCTCTCGCCAATTCTCTCCACACCTCGAACACGGGGAACTATACGGGAACCGAATGAACAACGGCAGGTAGGTTCAACTGAAACTGATACGATGATGACCCTAAATGCTCCGCGTTCGAACATGTCGCAGCGATCCGTTGCGAACCCGATAGGAGACAACACATTCGCGGATTTCACGACCCAAGTAGAACGCTACACCGGCCTGTTTAGACAGGCTGTCGAAAGTATAAGACCATTAACAGAGACTCCATTGTCAGAATGGATGCGAGCTGCTCTATGGTGGTTTCTGAAAGGGAGATCCTGCCTTGAAGCGGTCGTTCGTTCACGGTCGTCAGCCTTTACAGACAGCCCGAGGCAGCGACCGGCACCCCAAGGGTCGAAGCAGGCAGTTATCGACCTTGGCAAAACATGGTGGATCTGCCAATGGATTGTCCCTGAGCATCCCGAGATAGTAGAATACGGCAAATTCAGTCTAGATACCCTCTTTGCATTGATTAACACGATAGGAAATAAAAAGTTAGAAGCATTGCTGGGTCTACACCAGAAGATCTGGAATCACCTGCGTGGCCTGACTATGTCGATGAAACGGAACAATGTTCTCACTTTGGTCACTGAGCCCCTTGACTCACGGATGGACACGAGCATCTGGGTGAAGTATCCATCCTTTACGCTAGATGTTGTCGCGGCTTTGTCGGGTTCCACTACAAAGTCAACATTGATCAGTCAGCCTACGCAAATGGTCGATACGACGGAAATGATACTTCTAGGCGACACAACTCGGTTTTTCAGCTACGGGACTATGTTTGTTGATGTTTGTGTAAGCACCGAAGAGGACAACTCTCGGCAGGTTGCCATCCCCTGTGTTCTAACAATTATGCGGGATCGTACTGACTGGCACGTCCGGGCTGCCATCGCAAGCCAGAGCGAACTAGCCAACATCGTTATTCAGGCCTATCCGGAGCAGGGGCCAACGTGGAATGATGTTGATTGGAAGGTTAAGCACCATTCAATGCAGGTCAAGCTTTCTCGGGGCTTCAAGCTAGATATTGTCTTCGAAGAGAAAGATTTCAAGATTATCTGGAACATTGTTCAATATACCCTTAAGATTCTATCAAGCCTACAGCCGGAATCCGGCGAAACTTTGATCTATGAGAATACCCTCAAAGTATTTCAATATGTAGACCCGGGGGCGCTCAAAGCCTTCCCAGCAGAAGCCTCCCCGGAATGTGAGATTCGACTATTTGAAAGGTCAGTGACGCTAACGGAGGGGACTGGAACGAGAAAGGCCCATCGAGGCTTCCGACTCGTTATCGTCACTGACCCAAAGGTCAAGACTCTCAGCAGCGTCCGCCACATTCTGGGTTATGGAGTTCCTATTGTCTTTGGTTACTTACGGGGTGAAAATGGCGCCCCTGCATTGCTTATAAATATAAAAGAGGAAGGCAGACAGCGTTCCATGATTATGACATTTAATGAACTGCAAGCACGCACCACCATGCATTCTTTGCTAATGGGGATGATCGCAAGCGAGAAAGAATCGAAAACTTCTGATATCCCGATACGTTCTTTTACAATTGAGCAGCCAGCGAACTCCAATGAGGGTTCTCCAGCCGTAACCCATCTTCAATTTGGTTCGGGCACCGTATCTATAATTGATCAAGATCCTAACTTTGTGAACCACGGCTATGGCCCGGCTATTTTGTCAGAACACCTACGTTCTTTAATAACGACCGATTGGGGTACAGTCACGGATCGAATGAATCTAGGTAAGATAGGTGGTTCAATTTGAGCTGTTCTGGATCTAGCTAACCTACGTGAAGGGCCTGGCGAGCTGAGGGTCTCACTAGATGTCAGCCGAAATACGGTTTTCAATATCTTCCGTCAAGCACAAGAAGATCTAACTGTCTCCGTGGCTGAGAATCTTGTCAGAGAGGCCCTGCCCGACAATTTGAGTGAATTCCTCCAAACAGCCCAGTCCAATCCGATGATTCGAAGATATGATTTTGCTACGCTAGAAGGTAACAATCCCAGATTTCAATGCGCTGCTGCTGGAAATTGAGCTAACTTTGCTGAATAGGGCTTCACCAGTTTCAGGCAGCGATGACAGGATTCAACGTTCTTTTTGATGGGTGAGTTTAGCCGTCTTATAGTATCCCGTCAATGTTCTACATTGCTTACGAGGGAGTTAAGGATCGCAAGCACATTTGCCATCTCACGGCGGAGGATGGTGGTTCCGATTCACAAGAAATGGGAAACTTACTCGGCTCGGATTCAAGTGATCCAGCAGGGGAAGACCACTCAGCTGCTAGCATTCTTTGGTGACTTCAGCCACGGAAAATGCATGAACTTTGCCTTAAAGAGCACGGACATGTATGAAACTTTCAGCCGCTTCGGTAAATCTGGCGTTAGAATCGTAGACGCTAAATTCGCCCTGCCAAGAACCGAAGAAGATAATAGGGCGCGGTTCGTCTGCCTGGATGTTCCCGAATATCCGATTGAGCACGACGATATTAGTATCACATTCGAATTGGAGACAGGTAGGGCTCGCTTTCACCGTATCAATTCTTCTTAACTAACAACTAGTGAAGAGCGAAACAATATCCTGGCTATGATGCCAGGATCAATTAAAGAGACATCTCGAATTGGGTCACTTCGAAGATGACCGACCAAGATCTTTCTTGGCCGCGCATGGCGACTACAGGGAGGAGTTACATCTATCCATGTAGTTTTCGGTTTGCAGGTGATCTAGGGCAGTTCTCCATGTCACTCACATGGCTGCGGGCTTAATTCCGTTACCGCGTTACCGCAGAACCCCACCTGGGCCGCAAACATTGATATTATTTTTATTGACAAGGGCTTGATGATCGTACTGCCCTTTTTCAAAGCGCTCAATTCTCCATTGTGCCTCTTTCTTCACGATGGAGTCCTCGAGGATGTCGCCCGCCGGCAACCCCTGCATTCTATGTAGACGATGTTCTAAACGACGTTACGGACGTCGCTCCCCCAATTCATATATCAACAACGTTCAGATGTGACAATCCAGAAGATTTGATTTCCACCGCCGAATTTCTCGTAAGGGTTCATGCGTTGTAACTTCGACCATTTCTGCCACCTTGGCAGTCTTTGAATCTTATATCTAGAGTGAACGCATCAATCCCATACTCAAAGTGTACTTGCGCCTTTCACCGCCAAACTTGACACGGTTCGAAACTATCCTTTCTTCTCTCCCGATTGAAGTTAGGCATTGGCTTACTCGTCTGGCCCGTCTGTACTGCACGCTGCGCTCTTGCTGCTCAGCCCGCGCCATATGGAGAAATTACCATGGTTGCGATGGTGTCATCGCTGTGATATCTCGCCTAACGGATCCGAAAAAAAAGTAGATATTAATTGCTCTCCTGAGGAACCTCACCCTGGAGACCTTGTGTGTTTTTGAGGCTCCGTTTAACCTTACGGCACCGCTTCTAAGATTGATGAGTATGATAATAAGGCCTACTCAAAGAGCGCCTTCCTCCTTGTAAACAGCACCTTTGCTCCACTGGGGCTGCAGGATTTATTTCAATTTGGGGCAGACCTTGTAAATACCTCCGGGTTCCAAATACTTCGGCGAGCATAGTGCCATGCTCCGTGTCTTGTCGATGTAGCGCGAGGAGTGTTTTGACCAGCTCTGGGGAGACCAGACATATTTAGGCAGTGTTCTAAGGAACCCGGAAAGCTGGCCTGGTGTCCGTAACCTGCGCATTCTTGATATCTGGGTACAAAGACAAAGTTAGAATGTAGGGCGTCTGGTCTCATTGTTGGGTGCGGCTCTAAAGGCTGATAATCCGGCCCCCAACAGTAATGAGCCCGCCGTACAAGGTGTTGTGCACAAGTTCTGTCATGCCAGTCTTCAGAAAGTTGACATGCCTTGGCTTCAGAAACAGATGCTGACCGGCTCTATGTTTTCATTGACCTCGAAACCTGGAGTGCACTGCCCAGTAAGCTGGCCTCTTGCCACCAATCTCGGCGGCGTGGAGATGTTGATTGAGTGGCGAGCCTGTTTCACGCTAACATCGACCGACAGGTCCCCCGGGTCAGCGTTGGGATTGAACGGTGGGAAGACCTGAAGAACGACCCGATGGCCGCTTTCCAAGAAATGGTTCAACCTTAGTTAGGTAGCAAACATGAGACTTCAAGTTCTCTGTTCACCTGATTCGCCTTACTCATAAATGTTCCCGTTTCCTTTTCCGATCACCTTCCGTCTCTTATCCTTGGGATTCTCTTCCTTGCTGCTGCTGAAATTTCTCATCTTTAAAATGGACATGTATATATACCCTTCCTTGTCTCGGTCCCCGGACTCTCGCTGGTCTAGACTAGCATCCCACCTAGCGAGGGTCTAGGTCCAGTTTCCAGATTTTACTAGTGCTTGTGACCACCATTTGTTAGGCAACAAAATGGTCTCGGGAAACTCGAAACAACTTCACCACCGGACATCGGATCATCTTGTAAAGGGGCTCAAATTGTTCCAAATAATCTAATCTACAAATGCATGCAGTAATAATCCCGCATCGTTAAGTAATGGTTGCTCAAGCAGCACCGGAATACATCGTTAAATCCAAATTCTATAGTACACGGCATCAGGCATTCATATATATTAGTACCCTAGACCACACATAAAAAAAACCCAAGTTTCTATGAGACTTTAGATCATTTCCTTCTCGGTTAAAAAACTCTATGCGACCTTGGTCTGTTGGACTGGATCCATTCCAAACAATGTAGACACGATCCTCCGAACAGCAACACGCTCAGCAAGAGCTAGAACGGAATCAGAAGCAAGAATTGCATAACATAGTAATTTAAGCGGATTTCACGATAGTCATGTCGATCATTTGATGACTTCATCAAAGCCCGGATCCATGGCATTAGAGGAGATATTGACCGCGGATTACTCCGATAGAAAAAGGCAAAAAAAAAATCTTGACCCGATATGGCGGGAAGAGAATGGACTTCTTTTTCAAGAGCGGCTCTTAGTCGTTATCTCTACGCCTCCGGTGTTCCTCGGTGATCTCTAACTGACTCTTCTAAATAACCTCGGTATTGCGGATAGCGCGAAGCTTTAGGTCGAAATCCTACCTCAGCAATTGACACGGCTCCAATATAACTACTACACCTGAAACCTTGCAGGTGGCCTGTGCTTCTCATATAATCTATCTATAAACGTTACATGGATAATATGCTTCCAGAAGAGAGAAAAAAAAGCAGATCTCAATCGCATCACCAAGTAGTGTGCTGTGCGGCGCTTTGGCAGTTGACCTTTTGTAGAACTACTGTTTCAACGAGTAGGCTGTTCTCCGGAAGGCCCCTCCGCGCATCTATTCGACATAGCGGCGGGCCGTATAGTTAACCCAAGAATCCGACTCCGTGATTGATAAGATGCATAATGCTTATCGGAGCGTTGGTTGCCTAGGCTAGGTACGGAAGAATTATTGTGGAGCTAGGCTCTATTGTCATAAGTACCTAGCTATTATGGGTTTGCTAGACCCAGTAGATTTTCCCGTTTTCCTGACGTTTTTGTGACATATCGTCGTCATCAATCTCATCCCCTTTTAGCGCAATCATTAATTCTGAAATGTCGACGTATCGCCATAGCCAATCTTTTAATTACTCCTTAATGATGCCACCTGACGTTGCGCCATATACCACCTCGCATGCTCTGAATAGAGCCCTCTATAGAGATTCTAGTCCTTGCGGGCTCCATTCCACCCAGCCATAGAATTTTTCATTTGCCCAGCAGTAGGTAACGACCAAGCCTTACCGCCAATTTCACTTGAAGTCACTATCCGATATAATTAATTGCTGGTCAAGGTTAAGTACAGAATTTGAAAGCTTTTTGGTAAGCAGGACCATAGCTAGCCGATTTTCGTTCGTTTTCGGCCTTCCTTCCTTTCCTTTCATTGGTTGTGGCTCGGCTAGTGTATCAAGTTCAGTACCAGCTTAGGTCCCTACCACCTCTCGAAAGTAACTAGGCTCCTTGGAATGATCGAGGAGAATAGTCCTTAGGCAGTGAGTTTCGGCGCGGCAAAACTCACGAAGAACGTCTGGGAGCTTCCTTCTCTTTGTAGATTGGTGCTCATAGTTAATCTCAAGATCTTCATGTGGTGCATATCTCTCATTTCCCGAAGCTGAGTCTAATCCGGTAGAGCTGTCGGCAGGGAGAAATGCACCTTGTACAGATGCGCGATTCAGCAGTTACAGATTTTCAGAGAGCGGTGTGGTTGAGTCACGTGGGCGGAACGTAATCGAGGCCTACATATGAGCTTCAGCCCCCGCTATCGAGTCTTCTCAGCCAGTGTCACATGGCATCCAACAATAGGTGTTAGCTACATGCTTCCAGGAATACCCACACTTTGTCACAAGCCATAATCGAATGGTTTTAATTCATTTCCTCATTTAATGATAAGGTATCTTTTCTCTCAAAAAGAGTTTGGGATCCTTGATGGCGTCGGCTTGGCGTCCTCTGTAGCACCCTCAATTAGGAAATAGAGGTACCGTTGGCAGGGTTCTAAGGGAATCATAGTGATCATAAATCATCTCATAAAGGTATGATAAATGACTGTGTCATTTGAGTCGAAATGTCATTAAGGTTTCAGTCACATGTCCTAACTATACCTATTTTGGAAAGGAGGCTCAGAAAGCGTGCGCTACGAAAATTGATTTCAGTATATTGAAGTCACACCATATGGTCATGTCAGGAAGGGGTTGTCATGTCATATTGGACTATGATCCTGTCATATAACCCAGATGACTGATTTCTTAGAACACTACTGGTTGGTACGCTATCTCGGGCCTGTCAATGCTTGTCCGTTTAATCGGCACATCCTTGTTAAAGCCGCCCGGATCCAAGGTTGCAGTGCACCCGAATCATGATTTGTAGCCTAGTCGATTTCGGAAGTGCTCCAGAAGAGAGCACGCCTTTAGAAACGATTGGCCCCAGCGAATCTCATCAATCACGATCGCTTTTATGCGTTGGCGGAGCGAGGTGCTAGAGAGAACCTGATCATGAAACTTTAAGCTATTGGCAATCCCCGGTGAGAGCAGGACATGTGTGTATAGGCCTGCTTTAATCCGTTTTCAGCGTCGAATTGTCATTCTTTCTGGTATGTAGCCAAATCGGTTTAGCTAAGGGGACTTTGCTGATATCCGTAAACTGTTCTGCACCAAGTGCATTCAATGGAGGAAGATTGAGGATTATGGACTTTTCATAAGGAGAGGTAAGAGCTGTGGAATGACGCTCTTTCTGTAACCTGTCTTTGCGACAAGGATCCTATTTTCGCTTTGGACTAAAAGCGCCCATATTCATTTAACCTGATCTAGCTTCGCTTGGAACCCAAACATGAGCTCTATAGCTTCTCTAATACGATCAAGTTGATCATCCTTGACTGTTGTCCTGATAAGCTTTTGCTGGATGTTTGTTTAGGTGGACCCTGCCTTTGTCCTAATCGTTTGTCCCTAGATTTAAGCATATGGGAAGGTTTCTAGCCTTCCAAACATGACCCTGCTGTCTCTCCATGCTTCCCCCTTCTTTTGGAATCCCATATCCGCCAGGCTGCTGATATCCTCCCTACAGTCGTACCAAATGATGCTCAGAGGGTTGGATTTTAAGGGGCCTTCTAAGAGGATCAAATAGAGTCCCGGCAGCGTCTACAAATACTATCCTTCCTTGACAGAACCCGGCAAGCCGAGAATAATTAGCAACATTTCCCGGCTGTACAGTATGATATGGCGACTGTCATGGGGGGAACACACTCACCCTTTTTAAGGACCTCGGACAAATCTCGAAATAACATCGGAGCGCGGGCTCCGATAAAAAAATCAACACCAGTAGATTTAGCGAAGGCAACTCCGCAACCGCATGCAAGATCTTGTTAATTGGTTGAAGCATTGATGGGATATAAATTAAATGTGAAGCTGATAACGGGCTACTAGCGTAAAAATTATGCAAAGACTGTTTACAAAGAGCAGTTAGACGGTTGCTACGGCGGTAGTAGCGTTCCGCGGGCTCGGCGCTGCGCCACCGCTTTTGATGATATATAATATATAATATATACTAATCCGATTATACCGTACTTTTGATACCGAATATAGGTTACTAAACGAAAACGTATGACCCAGCCCGAATTCTAGCCTCTTTCGGCTAAGAGTTCTCAGCTGCAGCGGGCATTCTCACGACCAGAGGTCCAGGTTTCGGGATAAATTGCGAATAACTGGAACTCGTAATAGAATTCTGTCCGCCAGATCTTTCCGCACTATACCTACTTGTCCATAAGGGCCGGGAAACCTCTCAGGCCTTCCGCATTAAAGGAGGTTTCGGGAAGGGTTGAGCCGAGCGGCTCGAGCTGAGCGCAACCTCCCGGAGTTCGCTGAGTAATTACCACCGGAGAGCGCGCCCTAGCCTCCTGTTAGTAAATTCGAATGAGGCGGGCGTGCATCAAGGAAACTAGTACTGTGCGCAGCTAGCCCTGGGCTACGGTAAAGGAGTGGGGTATATAGGGGTATCATCATAGCTTTCCCCAAAACTTAAAACTCTATCGAGCCTTTGTGAGTTGTTGTTGTTTTACGTACGGGCCTATATATGCATGTCGAGGCAGGGATGCGGCAAACGGCGGAACTGAAGGGGCAACTAACCACTAGCAACTAACTTCTCTTCTGAATCCGGTGATCTGAGCATGAATGCTAGTGCTAGCTACATATCGTAGACGTGGTACTTATGTGTGCGTAGATGAGTGCTAGTCTGTATAGTTCAGTTTCTTTCTGAGGGCATGAAGGTCGGAAGGAGAATTCACTCAATATTCAAAGTAGCTTATGCAAGCTACGTTTGAAATATTATTTTAGTTCCCTATTATTATCTTTGTGTCGGTTACGTATTCGTGAAGACTTCGCTGCTTTGAGCCATTTTCGGCCCTGCGTTGATGTTCAGCACTTTTCAATTTTGCAGTGCATTAGTCTCATGCAACAACGACTTAATTCCCTACATTGGGATAGGGCCTCCTTTTCTTTCCGCCTTATTACTACTATATTCCCTATTAGGCTCCAGGGAGTGGCTATAGAGTAATTGATCAGTAGTACTAGTACTAATATTTGATGTCAGCAGATCGAATGTGGCCATGATTTCGCCCGGCAACTGTTCTATACTGGTAAACCTCTCCATTCAAATCCTTGCTTGGTAGATGCCTCAGAAGGGTATGTAGTATAGGTGTACTTAATGAGCCCACCGGATGTGATACCGACCAAAAGCTATTAACTTGTTGGACAAAGTCCCCTGGGAAAACTCAACATAATTAATGGGGATTTTTTATGATTTGAAAGAAGGGTGTCCGAATCCGGCAACTTTGGCTAAACTGCTACTACACAGTCGACAAAACCTTGTTACTTTAGTGCGCTTTTCTGCGTGATTAATAGTTAGCGTTGAGCAGCTATCTTCGAGGCTAATAACTCGGTCTATTCCTGAGCACTAATTATGACAGAAAAAAGCAGTAAAAAGGAGATCTACGTCATATTACTGCTTCTAAGGGGCAAATGTTTTAGACTGGATCGAGTGTTAGTTACTAAAGTTATATCATGACCAACGACGTATATATAATCCACGTAGTAGGACTCGTGTCCTTAAGGGAACCAGCAAAGAATAATAAGTTCGAGATACCGTTCAGTTTACTTCTATTGGAAAAAGCCATTCTCGAATTAAACCTCTCCCTTCCCGCAGTTATCCGAAATGCCATTCATTCAGGCCCCTCAAGATGCGACCACGGCCTCTCTCCGACCAGGGCGGCTGTGCCATATTGCTCTTCGCACAACACCAGAGAATTACAACGCTATGTGCAAATTCTGGGCCGATTTTCTAGGAGCAGATATTTTCCCCGGAGAGTTTATCACCTTCTTCCGGTTTGATGAGGAGCACCATCGAATTGCTATCCTTAAAGTCTCCGGGCTCTCCAAGGAGAAAAGCACCAGTTCCGGGTTAGAGCACGTCTCATTAGGATACGACAGTTTTAAGGAACTGGCCGCTGCGTATAAAGCGAGAAAGGCGAGAGGATATCTACCCGTGTGGTGTACCAACCACGGCATTACAACGAGCATGTACTATGCCGACCCAGATGGCAACCACATTGAGTGTCAAATCGAAAATTTCGCGGCTTTTGAGGATGCAATTGAGTTCATGCACAGCAATGACTTCGTGAAGAATCCTATAGGGGAGGATTATGATCCTGAAGAGCTTGTCAGGAAAGTTGAAGCAGGGGAGTCTCATGAAGCCCTGGTCAAACGTTTGGAGACTGGTGTACGGGCGAGTGTGCCTAAGGCCTATATGGACTTTCAAATTGGGGGAAAGGAAATCCCGATGTAGCGACGCCGAGCTAGCTTTTAAAGGTTAAAATGCATTTCAATCGTTTTGCTGTGTACACCTGACTGGATGCCTTTTGAAGGAATTTCAAGCGGTTTTACAGTTGGTTTAGGGTAAAGGACCCCATTTTGGCTGACGTTTTTTCTATCTTGACCGTCTTAGTTGTACCTATTTCAATCATTCCGTACAGAAACCTTCATATTTTTTCGGTTTCTATTTCTCTCGAGGCTAAGTAACCGTCCAAAGCGGAATCTTTAAACATTTTTCTCTTTTAATATTTGGTAGATTTACAAAGTTCTATCTCTCTCTGCCAAAGTAATTAAACTTAAATTTAAGTTAACGGTACCATTTACGGGCCTTAATAGTACGATTACCGTTACATATAAAATTTTGATGGGGTATAATACCAGCCACTGGTATGCACTAAGAATAAAACATCGGCTACATTAGGTAGCATACAAATTGTAATGTACTAATAGTATCGCTGGTAGCTTACTTAGCACCGCGTAGCAGGTGGGTGTGCTATACATAAGCAAGAGAGTATATGAGCCCACACACACTACGCCGCTACGAAATTGCCAACTTATAACAGCTCTGCTAACAAGTTGCATATAAATATACAATACACCGCACAGCTAATCGGTACCAGCTACATACACTTGACTATCGGTACCGACAAGGGCGCGAAACCGCATAGCAATAGAGTATATATATACACTGCAGAGCTAATCAATACCGACAAGAGCTTGTTACTCTTCAGCCAACTGGTACCAATAGTACTAGTACGTAGTAAGAGAGATTATCGCAGTCCACTGTACGTTTTTCTTCAGCTATTCTAATCGGTACCGGCAAGAGAGCTTATATAAGCGGCCACTTGATTAATGATTAATCGGTACTAGTACTACTAGTAGTAGTAGTGTGTGTGTGTATTTAATTATTAATAATTAATTACCTATTGTTACATTGCTGTGGCGGTTACTCCGCCCGAACAGTTTTCCTTGGTTTTCGAAGTGGTCCGTGCGCTTAGTTTTAGCCGCGGAACCAAAACAAAAACCACGGGAACCGAATAGGCCCTTAATAAAGGCATGTTTAACTATGATATATCGCCACTATTGATAAAAGCGTCACACGTAAAATAAAATAGGTGCTAGGTCTTGAATCTGGGAGTGTTTTCTAGGTTTTTATAAAACGGACCTAATAACCGATCACCAAGACGAAACAAGATGGAATAAAAATTAAAACAATAACAAGAAAAACGCGAATAGCTACGGTTGTAGACGATTGTAAATAATGGTGGTCCGTGCGTCATTGATAAGCAGCGACAACAAAAATTTACAAGATCCGAACGCCTAAGCTTCGAAAGCGCTGGTGTGTTACCTTGCCCGCTGTTGTGTGTTCAGGCTATGCCATCACACTAAACCTTTCCCAGAAGAGCCCGTGCATGACGCACAACTAAAATCCTGTTTTAATTCCTTTCCTTTCTTTCTTCAACGGTTCCTTTATTTCTCTTGTCCCTAGTTATTAGGAATGCAAGTCGGGTTTACCCCATAACACCCATACGCTTAGCCTTATCACTATTGGGTCAAGACCCAGAAATTATTATAGTGAAGGCTGATGGACCTGAGTCTTCTGGCGACATTGACGCCTGGCGAAGTCGCGGTTTTATCGGAAAGCTATCTAATATAGTTCGATATATTCGGCAAAGCCTGAAGCAGCGGGTTGAGTTCGAACGCATTCGAGTAGACGATGACACTGACAACGTCTACTAGATCGCTGTCGAAGAGGTTGAGGATATACCGGGATTACCAGTAAGCAAGAGGGCTAACGCGTACGTGTGCTAAGCTTACTGCCGACAATAAGACAAGATGAAACTCTGTGTAAAATATGCTTGTAGGTACTATCTTTGATATGTAGTCATGTGATCTAGTAGAGCTGTGTAGTTCTCTCACCATTGCCTGTATATAGTTTCCTCCTTATGGCACAACATAGTTCTATGCCCCATCCTACGTTCACCCTGTGATAGTTTGTGCCGT
>JAHQZX020000129.1:0-16296 GCA_019804575.2 Pseudotulostoma volvatum | reverse complement strand
CTCCTCCGTTAACTCAAAATGGCCGTCACAGAAACGGAAAACGGAGGTCCGTTATGGGCTGCCGAACAGGCCCTAACTAGCTATCATGTATGATGACGGAAGGATGAATTAAACTAGCTATAACCAATGGGTTTCTAGGCTAAAGAACATGCTATACTTGAAGGAGTATAGCAAAAACGGAGTGATCCGCTCCATGAGCAACAATACGATGAAGAGAATAAATGAGCTCTATGAAATCATAACCCATTGAAAGACACAGTCTTAACATCGTTAAAGCATCTGGCCATCAATGAGCAACTCACAACAGAACTCCTTATCGGACAAGGTGGAGGAGCAGCAGACCCTTGTCACTACGCCCTTCGTCAATAAGTTGACGATGACGGATTCCAAGAAAGTGATAAGATGCTGTTGAAAATTAAGGTCTGAAGACACACGGTTTCGAAAGGTCTCAAAGGTGAAGTTGCTATGAAGCCAGACAAGCGTATGAATATGTATGTACTATTCCACGGCCGTTTGTTTCCACAACCCCGTAGTGGGCAAAGACATCACTAAGAATGCCAAGCTCTTTGATATATGATCGGAGTAGGTTTTAAAAAAAGGCATTACAGACACAATGGAAAACTCCGCCACACGCAGTAGGATTAAGCGTAATTGCGGCTCTTTGATCAGCTGCAGTAGTAGAAAACGAACGACTACTGATAGAAATTTCGGCAACAATCAACACTAAGGGACCGTGGACATCAGGTGGATTTGGAGTTAACCGGAACTGAGACATTCCCCCTCAAACCGGTAGACCCTTCATTTGCGCATGTCAAGGCAGGTTGTCTCCAAATTATTGAGGCTTGTAAGAACCAGCGGCCCGCAGATGTCTTTAGCAAAGTTCCGACAACAGGGTCATTTGCAAACCGGTGGGCGGAGACGACGCAGATGTTTAGGTGTTAAAGCTGTGATGACCTCATCAACATAGCTGCTGGGACCGTGTCACGTGACTGGCTGGGACACCTTACGGAAGAAGGAATAGTACACAGGCTAGTCCATACAAGTCTGCTTCCGCAAGATCTCATTTCTCTTTCTTTCTTTCTTTCTTTTTCTATAGAACCTTCCAAGGTCGTTATCAGACATGAGGTTACGTAAGTCAGAATAAGAACCGGACCAATGATAAGACAGGGCGGGCTTGGCAAGAAAAAGTCACGTCTTGCTTACATTACAAGTACATATCAGGTGATAATCAAGTTAGATGACATTATTATCGTAAGATAAGGATGTTTGGTTCCATTTTATTTATCATATCATAGATCTTGCTATGTATGTAGTTTGGAAATCCGGATGAATAACAGTATGTATTCTATATTTATTATGAGACGTAATAAGGGAAAAAAGAGGGAGAGATTTCACTATAATCAATAGATGCGTACAACTGGTCTGATTTTACACATCAAAGGAATAGCCTATGGAGATAAGTGGCCGTAACAAAAAATGGTCTCGTGTTTCCCAAAGATACAACCGACCGTTAGGTAGTTGAAATACCAAAAGGATAAACGTGAGTGCAAAGTTCAATAGGGGTATTATCCTAGTAATTTATTACCATATATATTAAGGAGAGAAGCCATTTTTCTTTCACTGTCATCAACGTGAAATGATCATCATCATCGCATATACATACATCGTACAGAATAATAGAGAGTCAACAATATCCTCGCCCTCTAGAACACAATGAACCACCGACTCCGAAGATGCACGTTTTACAAAACCGAGGTGAGATAGCAGAAGAAAAGGAAATACCTGAATCTGTGGTATAATAGCCAGAAACCCGGGGTGGAAGGAGAAACATGGGAATTGGACAATCCATGGGAATTGAAGAAACTTGGAGAATTCTCGTCAAGGAATGCCATCAATGAACAGGGATCACGGATTTAAGGAGGTTCTTCAGTTTTGGTGGAGCAGGTGCAGGGGCCTCTTCATGTTTGTGCTTGTGGTGATGGCGACGTCTATGACCGGAATTTTCACCATAGCTCTCCTGTATTCTTTTTTGCTCTTCTTCCTCAGCCTTCCTTCTCGCCTTTCGAAGATCTCTTCCAACCTCGTCCTCTTCCCGCTTCGAGCCGTTTGACCGTCGCTCCTCCCGAGAACCCCCGCTACGATGGGAATGTGAATGAGAATGAGGGTGAGAACTACCAGTCGATTCACGCCTCGAACTGTCAGAGACAGGAGCAGTTCTACTGACATTGATTCTTAAAAGTGGCCCATTTGTATCTGACACACCAGAGGTCATCGACTTTATGAGGTCCCGAGGCCGGACGGGACCGTCCTCACCTGACTTGGGGTGTGAGTGTGAATCCCTACTTCGTCGACTATGGCTCGATGAGTGGCCATGACCATGGCGTCGTGGTTTCGTGTCTGACTCCAGAGGCTCGCCCTCAACACGCTTGGTCTTCTCTGTCCGGCGTCTGTCGCCACTTTTGGTGCTCTCCCGTTTTCGCTGCTCTGCTTTACTCTGGTCAGCTTTGATCTTGGCTTCGCGCTGTCGTTTAGACTCTTGCTGTCGCTTAGCCTCCTCAAGAGCCTTGCTCCAGCGATTAGTTAGCCAATTACCGTCTCCTGAGCTCTTTGGACGTCGCTCACTCGGGCGATCAGTAGTAGACCTTCTTTTCTTCTTGCGCGAGCCCTCTGGCTTGGAAGGGGTAGTACGCTCGATAGGTTCTGCTTCATTCTCAGAGTCTGCAGCTGGACTAATGGCAGGAGCCTCATCAGGGGCATTGTTTTTTTCATCGTCCTCAACCTTAGCATCAACTACGGCCTCAACAGAGATATCTCTAGCCATGGCTTCCCCCGGAGCCTCCTCGAGCGAGTCTTGCACTAACGTTTCTTCTTGGCTATCGCTAGCGGGGGCGTCTTCCACTTTAGTGTCTTCTGTAGACACGGCTCCGGAATCTTCCTCAGCTAGAAGACCTTCGGGAGAAGTCTCTTCAGCAGCTGCTTCCTCAGTTAATTCTTCGATAGGGGGTTCCTCGGGAGCGGCTATCTCAGCAGAGTGTTCTTCAATAGGGCTTTCCTCAACACCAGGTCCTCCAGCCGAGGTTTCTGTATCAGCAGGTATTTCCAAGGGTACTTCCTCGACAACACGCTCTTCCGCAGGGGGTATTTCAGTGGGCTGCTCTCCAGAAGAGGCCGGTTCTGTTGGAAGCTCTTCAACAGGAGCTACGTCGGCTGACGCTTTTTCGGTGGGGTCTTCTTCAGCGGGTCCAGTTTCAACCGCAGGAGGTGTTTCTATAGGGTCCTCTCCAGAAAAGGCAGGCTCAGTTGAAAGCTCTTCAACAGAAGCCGCATTGGCTGATGTTTCTTCGGCGGGCACAGTTTCAACGGCAATCTGTTCTCCCAGTATTATGCCAGAAGCTGCATTCTCGACTGGCTCTTCAACGGATTCTAGTGCAGCAGGAGTTTCTTCAACTAGAGCTTCTTGTACAGTATGACCTTCAACTGTGGCCTCCCCCGCGGGGTTCACCCCTGCAGAAGCTTCCTCTAACGAGGCTTGCTCTATTGAAACAGCGCTTTGAGCAGCGGGATCTGCAACAGGTACCTCCTCGACAGCTGACACCGCAACAACTAGTTCTTCAGGCGATTTCTCGGTAGGCGCGTCTTCAACAGGAGTCTCTTCGGCGGTTTCACCGACAGGTGCTTCACTTGAATTCTCTGCTTCCTGGGTCTCTTTTATACTGGGTTCTGGTGGGGCTCCTTCTACTAGGGTTGGTTCGACGGGATCTTCCCGGCTGGCGTCTGCTTTGTTATGCTCTGACGAAGGTTCCAGTGTTTCTTCAGCGGGAGTCTCCGAGGCGTCCCCTGTTGATGCTTCCACCGCAGGTGCTTGTCCAGTTGATGAATGTTCTGCAGGTTCCTGTTCTGGTGGGGCGACTTCTTCGGCGGCGACTTCTGTGGAACCGCCACCCGGAGAGTCATTGACCCCTTCAGCGATTTCTGCTGGTGGGTTCTCGGTTTCTGTGCTGATTACACTGGTGTTCTTTGCGGCAGCCTCTTGTGCTCTCCTGGCATCCTCTTCTGCTTGTCTTATTTCTGCTTGTACCTTCTCTGGCTCTGCGGATGGATCGACTTCCGGGAAGGGCTCCTCATCTAGTTAAATTAGTCCAGGTCCGTTTATTAGTCAGAGGTTACGTACCGTTGTTATCCTTGTTGTCTTCCTCATCGATAGAACCAGCGAATATGCTCATGGTAGAATCAACAATCGTTTCCCCTTTCTGGCTTTCTTCCGCGCTAACTGACCGAGCTGCACCGTCGTTCTCAAGAAGAGCTTCATCTTCTACAGTAGGGTTGCTCCCAGAAAGCGTATCATTTTCAGCACAAGCCTCGTTCTCGAAAAGGGCTTCATTTTCGGCGGCAGGGTTGATCTCGGTATGCTCACTATTATCAGCGAAAGAGCCATCTTCGGCCGGAGGGCCACTCCCGTCACTTTCGCAAGGCGTATCACTCTCGGCTGGAGCGTCGCTGCCCAATGAAACCTCAATTTCGACGGCAGGGTCACCCTCAGCAGGCATACCATCCTCGGCGGAGGTCTCGTCCTCAGGGATCGTCTCATTTTTGACGATAGGATCACCCTCTGCATCCTTATCATTCTCAGCGACAGCTTCGTTTTCGACGGGAGGCTCCGTTTCAGCAGGCACCTTACTCTCTGGAAGGCCATCGTTTCCAGAGGGTGCCTCATTTTCGACAGCCGAGTCACTCCCAGTAGGCGTGCCATTCTCAGCGGGAGTCTCGTTCTCGGGGATAGTTTCATTTTCGACGGCGGTATTGATCTCGAGGTGATCATCATTGTCGGTGACAGCTTCATTTTCGACGGGAGGGTCACTCTCAGCAGGCGGATCACTCTCGGCGGGAGCGCCGCTCTCAGGCAGACCTGCGGTTTCGGCGGCAGAGTCACTCTCAGTAGGCATATCATTTCCAGCGGAAGCCTCGTTCACGGAGATGGCTCCATCTTCGATGGCAGGACTGGTCTCAGCTTGTTCACCATTGTCAGCTGAAGCTTCATTTTCGACGGGGTCACTCTCGATAGGAACTTCGTTTTCCAAAGCCTCATTTTCGGCCGCAGGGTCGTTCCCGGCGTGATCATGTTTGTCAGCTAAGGATTCATTTTCGACAGGAGGCTCGCTGTCAACAGGACTATCGCCTTCGGCGGAAGCTTCATCCTCAGCCGAGGCGCCGTTCTCGGAGGGAGCGTCGTTCTCAGGGGGAGGGTCGCTCTCAATGACGGCTTCGTTCTCGGCTGGCCCATTTGTCTCTGTTCCATCTCCTTCCACCAAGTCAACCGCACTATCCTCGAGTTTCTCAGACTGATCGTTGTTGCTGCCTTCCGCTGTATCTTGAATTGGATCCCCAGTGGCGGCTGTAGGCGTTTCGGCTTCACAGTTACCTTCTACGCTGTTTGTAGATGGATCGTCGGAAGACTCCTGAGAGGTTGACAGGGAGGCAGGTGGTGATTCGGACGATTGAGCAGCTGTGAAGACAGCCGTCAGCGGACCTCAAGGTTTCGAGGCATTATTAAGACAAAAGGGAGTATAAACCGCAATTCCTAGACTTACATTCCGTTTCCGAAGAGCAATTATCGGCTGAATCTGGAGCACTGTCTCCCGATGCCGCATCTACCACAGCAGGGGGTTCCGAACCACCCTCCTTGTTCGACTTCGGGTCAGCTTTGTCTATATTGTCTTGTCCCAGGGAGGCCGTAGCTGTCGGGACGACAGGATACTTTGACGGCTTCAACGTCTTACGATCGAATGACTGGTAATAGTGACTGTTGTCTATGTTTTGATATTGGAAAATAGGGAACTTAGCATACTGCGGTGGAGATGTCATTTTCTGGAGAGTCAATCGCCTTAACGGCAACCGATTCTAAGTCTTGTCTATCTTCTAAATGATCAGGAGCACCGAGATCGAGCCGGTTGTTTCTATTCCTTTTCTTTGCCCTCCTATTGTTCTTTCCGGTCATTGTACCGTTAACAAAGAGTAAGAGTTATGGCGTCACAGTGCACGATAGGGAATGCGGTTAATAGCCGAATATAAGAGACGAGGCATTTGCAAGCGGTTACACCGGGGAGCCCAGAGTAGGAAGCTGAGAAAGAATGGAACCAAGAGGACTACGGAGAAGACGGAATTGGCAAGGGAGTGAACAAATAACCTACCCTGCCCGGGGGAGCTACCCTAACGCTTAACGAACCCACAAGTGAAGCAATACACCCTTTTCGCCGCACGCCAGATGCAACAGGGACACCAGGATGAAGGAAGCTTTCGGGCTGGTCTCTCTCCTCCCAATTGTCTGGTGACCAGACGCTATTGGGGCCACGTCTCACGGATCAGCGGACAATCCGCGACTACGCGGAATTTCTTGGGACCGAGTAGGATGTCGAGCGGGGGCATTGATAGAACCGAATGGCTCTTCACTCTGCAGGTGGAACTGCAGCATTAAGGGGAGCAGGAGGCCAGACTGGCCAGACATTGGAGAAAATGGAGTCAAACACGCAGGCCAGAGCCAGTGATGATCATACCGTTCTTCGATAGCGACCATATTAGAGATTATCCAGATCTTGTGGTAGGAAACCCTTGGGCTCGCCATGAAGTCGGGAATTGTTTTGATTTCAAAGTGAAGCGGCATCGGCGGACCGGACCATCCCCACTTTTAGGCTCCGCACGCTAAGGTAGAAGAAGAAAGTCCATAACTAGTTTAGTTGGTGATAGATAACAAAGGACAATCTGTATCATCGTGATGTACAGTACATATGAAGTCTCATAGTCCGTCCATATAGGGAATCGCAGATCGGGAATAGGAGGACGAAAGAAGGTGGGGAAAAATATAAATAAAATAATCATCAGAGACGTCCCCGACAAGAAGCAGGAGAGACAACGCCACCGGGCAGCTACTAATTGAGCGGTTAATCTCCATGCTTACACAACTGTGAACAATTATAGTATAGTATCTGAGAGCATTATGGGAAGCAGGAGGGGGACTCGAGGTGAGCTTCAGATCCGCAAGGTTCATGCTGTCACGTTTAGACCCAAAGGCCTAGAATAGATGAGAGTCGGGCCTAAACGGAGCAGGAAGAGGGAAAGGGAGCAGGACGAAGCGCACAGGTCACGGACTCTGACGTTGCGGAGTAACTACATCGAGGATAATAATAATCCATACTCAATTATTGACTATAATCGATACTGGAATCAGAATCGAAGCTCATCCGAAGCCATCCCCAACCCAAACGACTAGCCCAAAAGAGGAAAGGCGCACGAGGCGTGACGGCACGATGCCCTGGCAGGTGCTGATTGGCTGTTTGTCTTCCCGCCACCACTATTGATTATTATTTCAAGCGCTTCTCCTTGTCGGATGGTTCGACCGGTTCTTCAATCTTCGATCAAGGACAAGGAACACGGACACCACAGCTAGCTATAGCCGCCCCCATTAGCAGCAGCCTTTGCCCAAAGAAACCAAATTCAAGCAATCGCAACTGGTGACACAAGTCCGTTGGGTTCGTTCTTGTCAATGAATGGGTGGCGCAACTTAATTCAGCCATTCCATATATGGGCCGAGTCCTACTAAATGTCCCCATCTGATGAATCGAGGGCATGACAGGAATGGATGCGTAGATGAGTGATGTCACATGAAACATGCCGAAACACTATTGAGCACCTACATACAAGACACAGAGCGTTTCACTCGACCCCGATTCCAGCTGCCGGACATCTTTGCTTGCGCCCCCCGGCTTGTTGAACTGCATATGCCAACCCCAGGTCCGAGTGCGGATTCTGGATCCACTTCCGGCGGTGCCTATCCTCAAGGAATATCTAGAATCGTCTGACCGGTACAAAATCAATCGAGACGCAGTTAACCAATATAAATATGTACATGTCCCAATATTCGTGCCAGTCGGAATGATGGCAAGTAACCATCCAATCCGAGTAACGTTTGGTGGAGTCCCATTTGACCTCGACAAGATCTCCGGTGGACACATATGTACAAGTAACTTCACACAGAAGCTTGAACACTGTCGGATTTTTTTAAATTTTTTTTAACGCTCGAGTTGTTGTTGTTCTCTCTCGAAATTCTTTCATTACATTTTGAGACGTGATAACCAATCTTTTTCAGAGTGAAGGTTGCCACTACCTTCTGCCTGTCCTCCACTCAAGTTGTCATCAAACTACCCATCTTTGAATTCGGCCGAGCCACTTTGATTCATCATGGGCTGACCACAAAGGATCGAATCCGCCTGCCGGCAATATGACATTGCTGGAGTGGCTAACTACCTGCTCTCGGTAGCCGACGCCTCGGCCTATATCCTGCCTACATGGAGACCATTATTAAAGCCAAAGTCTGTTCAGATATTTGCACACACGAATATCTTCTCGCGAGTCTTAGTAGGAGCCCGTACTCAACCCATGGAATGGACTCATCACACTAGGAGTAGAGAAGAGACTTGCAACCAAGGGTCTCGAATCGCTTAGGGTCCTCCAGTATGCATGAATATATAATATATTGTGATATTGTGATAACTCATCCAGCCACTTGCATGATCCAAGCCTGGGAGAGTTGTATTTGATTGAAGTAGTGGTGGGATAGTGACCCTGCACCCCACGTCCATGACTGCATATAATAATGCGGGCAATTAGAGAGAAAAGAAAAGGGAAACATAAAATCCTTTTTTTAACTGCCTCCAGCCATGTATGTATGATCAAATCAACTAACTACAAATGATAATATGAGTATATACTCAATGATGAGAGTATGGATAGCACTTTCTCCAGGAATCAGTGCCAATATTATAATATATTGGATGCTGGCGGCTCGACCAACTCAAGATAGGATGCATGGCCCTAACTGTGCTATCCATCGGAATATCATGTCATAGTACGTACAATAATTAATACTGTTATGTGTTCATACATACACTATATATAACCTGGTCAGACGGAATCAATACCTCGCACGTGATAATACTCTATAGCAGGTAATCTTTGTTTATCTTTACTACAGAAGGTTACGACAACCAGGCATACATGCATATGTACGAGTGCCCCATCTATTCCTCACCTCCGTCATCCTTCGGACCCAATCGACTAATCTCTAGCCTCAGGCCTGCTTAACTCGCTTATGAGTCTTACTACTCCTAATTCAGCAGAGGGACACTACCTAACTACTAACCGATTATAGACTAGCAACATATCTAGGTTAGGTTGGTGCATCCCAAGAGAAAACAATCGAATACGAGTGGGTTTGAGAGCCCCAACAGAAATGGAATAACGATTAGTGCCCTCCCTACCTGGTACATAGTACGAATAGGAGGAAAACAGGGCGAAGAGGAAGTTGAAAGTGGACAAAGACATGGTTCACGGCAACATTTGAGATCCGACATCGGATCGGTTGCAATTAGGTTATGATAGGAGAATAATATGATCATCTATCTACTGGACTCTGACGGTATCTCATTAGGCTAGACTACGCGAGATAAGAACAAGAATGAATGAAAAGGATTGGTTATTCTGATAGGCCATCCTCATCCGATGGCTGGTGTGCACATGCATATGGAAATAGTGAGGTATAGGTAAGTAAACCTTGGAGAATATGCACGTTCCTATGGTATGGCCTATTCAAAGAAACCTATATTTGATGTACTTAAATAGCAGTTGGTTTTCCGGGGAGCTGCAGCTTGTGCATTTATTGAGATCCTTATCAAGTAGTGTGTGTGTATGTATGTATATACTGTAGATACTTCCACCTGGGGAACACCAACTTAGAATCAACTTACAACGGCAGATTGAACCAAGTCAGCAAAGAACCTTCTCTATACGGGAATAGCCATCCCGTCCCCTCGAGGATCACTGCCTGCGCTGTAGATCAGTTTTCCGTCGTCATAATGACACCGGATTAGCTGGCCCTTGCCGAACCGCTCTCGCTGGTATTCGGTAAGAACGCGGATAAGATGTCCCCGTCTCCTCAGGCCCTCGATTGCGGTCTCACTAATCCCTTCTTCCACGTAAATTGTCCGGTTTAGCTTTTTACCAACCGAAGGCGTACCAGCGCCAATGCAGATTCGCGGAGAGTCCAACGCTGCCTGTGGGTTCAGGTTGAACGCTAACATGTTGAGAAGCACTTGGACGTGGCCCTGGGGCTGCATGAACCCGCCCATTACCCCGTATACGGAATGAAGGGAGCCGTCAAGGTTGGTAATCATTGCTGGGATGATCGTGTGATACGGCCGCTTCCCCGGAGCGAGAACATTGTGGTCACCTTCATCGAGAGAGAAATTGGCGCCCCGACTCTGAAGGGTAAAGCCGCATCCCTCTGGGACAATGGCGGTGCCAAAGCCGCTATAGTTGCTGTTGATGAAGGAGATCCCATTCCCTTCCGGGTCCGTCACAGCAAAGTAGACGGTGTCACAGTGATTATGCGCAGGACTGCCATGCTCGAGCAGGTCGGCTGCCTTGCTTGGGTCGAATAACTTCGCCCGTTCCGCTAGATAGGGTTGTGATATCAAATCTTGAGTTGGGACCTTCTCAACGTCTGGATCTGTCACCCACCAAGTCCCGTCAGCAAAAGCAATGCGGAGACTCTCGATTACAGCATGGAGATACTCGGCCGAATTGTGTTGATCTTCGGTAAACCGAGGAATCTTTCCTGTGCGTTCAAGTTCCTCAAGAATCCCTAATGCCATTAAAGCGATGATGCCCTGACTGTTAGGCGGGTGCTCCCACACCATGACTCCGGGGCCTGACTCGCTATTCAAACCATGCCCGTTCTTCTCCCCAACGTTTTGACCACCAAATTTGAGTGAGATCGCATCTACGTCCTGGCTCCCGAATTCCGCATGATGTGTGAGATCCCCTAGACTCAGAAAGCCACCAAGGTCTTGGACCACCTTCACCAAAGCATGAGCAATGCGTCCTTCGTAAAACCCTTTCTTTCCCTCAGCTGCAAGAGTCCTGAAGGTTCGACCTAAAGCGGTGTTCTTCATAAGTTCCCCTGCCCGTGGAGCTCTTACCCCGTCCTTAGCCATAGGGTCATTCTTAAGTATCTCCCTGAAGTTTGGAGAAGCGGCACGGATCATGTCTTCGCTTTCTTCCCACTACCATTCAGTTAGCTCAGATCGACATGTGAAGATGTTGAGCATCCTTTTTGACTCACTGAGTAAGCTGCGATCTCAGAGACAGGGAATCCCTCCTCAGCCAGCTCAATTGCAGGCGTTAGAATTTGCTTCATCGATAATTTCCCACTACCAAACTTTTCCACAGTGTCAATCCATCCAGCTGCAGCACCGGGGGTAGTGACGGAATATACACTTTCCATGGGAATATTGCCACTCATACGTGGCGCTATGTTAAGTCCCGTCCTGACTGCGTCCAAGGTTGCATTTGCTGGATAGCGGCCAGAGCCATTAAGCGCATGGATTTTTTTGGTCGTGGCGTCGTAGAAAAGGCAGAACATGTCACCCCCGATGCCGGTTGAGGATGGCTCCGTGACATTCAATGCGGCAGCTACGCGATCAAGCAATGCACGCGTTCCACATCAGTTTTCACTGAAACTTTGGATATAATGTAAGGGTAATATACTAACATACCTACTGCGACCGCGGCGTCCTTAAGCGCAACGCAACAAAGATTAGTAGTCGAGTTCCTTTATACAATCACTCTCAAATATGAATCAGAGCCGAGTTACCGCTGCATTGCCTCCTTCTCTAAGAATCCTTTGGCCAGCAACCGCAGCAAGGGGCTGAGAACAAGCAACGATGGCATTGGTACTGTGCACAACGCTCCGCCTGCTCGGGAAAGCTATGAATTTGGGTTCGCTCGCTGCATAGATGGCTTTTGCATTGAGCGGCATCTTTATCCAGGCGTTCTTGAATATAAGTTTAAGACAACGGTATATGTACTAATACTGTGAGTATATGTATCATAGTGAAGTTCGCTCCCCTTCAGCCTCGTTGATGACTCGGGACGAGGAGGGCTTTATAGCTGATGGGAAATGCGATGGGGCCAGCCGCCTCTTCATAGGCTCCAGGCCCAGCAAACTCCCAGCAGACAACCAATGCAAAAAGAGACGAGGCTATCAATGTCAAAGGCAAGGAACTCTATTCTCTGTCACATCAAAGAGGAGGAAAGGCTTAAGAAGCTCGTTGGAAAGCTCATGGGTATAATCCAATATAGCGAGTAGAGGAACGCGTTGGTACGCCACGGCCATAAGTAGCAGCGCTACGGCCAAACCTGCCTGGGTAAAGCGAGTACCCTCACAGGAACTACGAGAAATTAGGGTACAACGAGCTAATCTTACTTACTCAAGAGGAGGCTGGGAAGCCAATTGAGGCAATTGTTCGGGACGTCAATAAGAAATTTTACCTTCTGGGCATTGGAAGAGCCTTGGGAGCTTGCAGCCTACCAAGTGACGACCTACCCCTACTGGCGGACTTCGCGGATACGAAGACACAGGCGGAGGCTCAAAGAGTAGAATAGGTTAAGATTGTTAGCATGGTGGCGCTAGGAGGATTACACACAAGCCAAGGCCTGGCGCCTTATTGCGCTCCTAAAAAACACAATCGGGAAGGCGATGGGAGGCAGCGACAGCTCAGCTCCTACAGAGGATAGCAGAAAAGTACAGTCTCCTCCCCAGGGCAAGGCGAAGTTGCTCTACAGACACCGCCTTGGACATGCTGCTCAGCCAAATTCATACCACATGGAACGCGGATGGAGTAGCCACGCTACTATCTATGGACATGACCAGGGTATATGACCATGTGGTGAAGAGGAAACTTGTGCATATTCTGGGGCAAAAAGGGGTTTGACCCGGCATCGTAGGATGGGTAGAGAGCTTCATGCCTGGCAGGAACAAAACGCTGGTGTTCGATGGGCAGGAATCGCCCTTGCTAGAGGCCACGGCGGGCATTCCACAGGGCTCACCGATCTCATCGATCCTTTTCCTATTCTATAACTCGGAATTGATAGAGATCTGCGGCCCAAGAGACAGAAGAGTGCATGGTATAGGGTTCGTGGACAGTGTCAATCTCATCTACCACACGCGGAAACTCCGACAACCTGAAGCTGGTACACGAAAGATGCTTAGAGTAGGCCAGGGCGCATAGAACGAGGTTTACTCCCGGTAAATACGAATTAATACACCTGACACGATACACCAGGCGCTTTGGCCTCAGTCAAGCCTTACGCCATGGTAGTTCGGCCGGCGATGACATCTACGGGATTTGCCGGGACCGACCCGATGTCAGGACGGGACATGGACCAGCCCCAACATGCAAGCTACAGAAAATCCAAAACAAATGCTTGTGAATAGTCACTTGGGGCTTTCGGGCCACCCCAACCAAGTCCCTTGAGACCCTGGCATATGTACCCCCATTAGCCCCGTCTGTTCCTTACTAGTAAGGGAGTGGCATATAGGGTGAGAATACAACGCAGCAGCGTGGAGGCTCTTGTTAAGAGGAAATGCAGCCGGGTCCGGGAAACACCGCGAAAGCTAATAGCGCGAATCGACACAAGTGGCTGTCGGCTATCCAAGAAGGGTAGGTGGATGGGTGGACCGGCCGGACAAGAGAATCAGACCGAGGGTATGGGCGCAGCGAGGCGCAAGAGCGGAGGTTGGTCAAAGCCTCTTTACAAAAGAGATGGGAAGAGAGATGAAAGGCTAGTCCCCATAGCCCAGCAGAGGCTTTCCCGCAACCCCCATGCACGAGGGACTCCGCAAGGCCGAAAGCCCCATATACGCCCAGGTGCGCACGGGAAAGATTGGCCTTGCCGACTTCCTGCATAGGGCGGGAGTGCCAGAGGTAACGAGCACGTGTGTCCTTGCGGTTATGAGAAGGAGACCCTGAAACATGTCACAATCCACTGCCCCAGATACCAAGGGATAAGAGGAGGGATTCGAATGAATGGCAGGCGAGACTTCCGGCAATTGGTGACAGAGAGAGCTGGGATCAAAAGACTTGTGAGGTGGTGGTTGAGAATAATTTAGGCTCATCCGCTGATTAAGAGCGGCGCCTAGGGTATAGAGCAATTGTATATAAGACACAGACAGATAGACCGGGTGGCCAAGAGGCTGATCGGAGTAACAATATATCATTATTATGTATCATAGTATGAACTGACCCGTCTTTTATAGGCTGCTAAGCGAAGTGATGGGCGAGAATCGTGTCCGCAATGCAGGCAGTCATAGACATAATAACCAGGCAAATTCCAGTTTTGTATCAGGAATTTGAAGAATAGTGTGTTGGAGAACTGGTTTATAACAACTGCAGTGACAATTCAGTGAGTTCCTAGGGGATTCTATTTATAATACGTACTTGTATGCACCGTTTCTCTGCCTTCCAGTCAAGCCAAGAGCATCCGCAACTTCTCTCAAGATTAAGAAACGGAAGCGTATCATTTTTTAAGAAATTCGCATGACAGAAAAGCGGTGTGGACGCAGTCTACCGCCTGCCATATCTGGCATACTGACCTCAGAAAAGGCAATCACATGACATACTAACTCATTATGATTAGTTAATTAGGTTTAGGCACCGCTCAGCGAGCCTCCCGTCTAGCGGGTCACTTCTCTTCGCAAATTTTTCACAACGCCAATAATTTTTCCCCGTCTATTATAACCAATCCATACAATGAAGCCCTCTATTCACGAATCCGACAAGCCAAATGTGGAATTGAGCGGTCGTTAAATGCCGCAGCTGCTGCCAATGATGTACCCCGGTCAACTGTCAAACACCGTGCTGCTGGTCGTCCGGAAAGGAATCCCGGGGGAGAACGCTATTGAATCAATAGTTACCAGGAAGAGAAAATAAAAGAATTGGTCAAAGAATTGGAGGGATGGGGCTTCCCAGTGAGGGCGAACATGCTCCCTCAAATCGTCAACCCTATGGCCAATTTTCCTCCTGGCCAAAAAGAGGTGGGAAAGAACTGGGTGACCAGGTTCATCGCACGAAATGACCTCCATTCAATTCTTAGCCGCACTCTTGACTTCCAGCAAGCTTTTAATAATGACCCTGACATCATCACCGACTGGTTCACGTACTACAAAACCATCTTTAAACGGTATAAAATTGTGCATAGAAATATGTATAATTTCGATGAAAAAGGCATCCTTTTTAGCTTATCGGCTAATTCACGAATAGTCCTCACTTCAAAGGATTATCGAACACTCGCGCTACGCAAATCCGTGCAGCAGCCTGGCTCCCGAGAGTCAGCTTCAACATCGAGTGCTTCTGCGCGGATGGATCCGCCCTGATGGATCCGCCCTCCCTCCACTCGTGATCTGGAAAGGAAAATAGCACCAGTCAAACTGGTATACAATGGATGATAAGGGCGACCGGAAGGGGTGGATATATGCCTTTTCCGATAATGATTGGACGGATAATGACATTGGGTTTGAATTTATCCAGGCTTTCGACAGGGCAACTGCGTCCAAAGCGAAGGATGGCGAGTGTGGGCTAGTTATTATGGATAGCCACGGCTCACATGTAACCCGGCGATTCATTAAATTTGCGCCGGAACGGCGCATTGTTCTACTTTGCCTCCCTCCCCAATCTTTTACAACCTTGCGATGTAGGCCTTTTTCAGCCTCTTCAAGCCGCCTACGGGCGCCGGGTGGAACACCACTGTCGTGCGGGACATACAGGTGTGAATAAGGAGTCTTTCCTCAGGCTTTATAGTGAAGCGAGGAAAATAGCATTCATGGAAGGAAATATCCTTGCGGCTTGGAGGGGCACAGGGCTTGCTCCATATAACCCAACGGCGGTTCTGAAGTGGCTTCCTACGTGGGAGAAAGCCGGAGGAGAAAAGGTCACCGTTTTGGCGAGTTCTGATGCTGGATCTGGCGTTGGGTAGGAGATATGGTGTTATCGTGGTGGAGGAGGGTACCCGGTAGACGTGATAGATGAAATCTGAATTTTTTTTAACTCTCATAGATGAGAGGGCTATATATATATACATAAATGATAATAACAGCTAATGATGAAAGGTAAGAGCTAATATGGTGAAGGGTCAGTGCTGAGATAGGTGATGGGTAAGTGCTGATATAGGTTTCAGTCACTGGTAGTCCAGGTCTTATACTATTATCTATGCCTGGACTCCGATAGGTGTCCTAAGACGCCAAAAAACGGTAGAGGAGATTGAGGAATTGCGCGCTGACCTCCAAATCTCTTGTACGGAGCGTCCAGATGGTTTACTAGAGTCTCCCATTAAATTTAAGCTTGAAAAGCTTGGTAAGGCCGCGATTCAAGCCCGCACTGAAGCTGAGATCGAACGTGAAGCCAACAA
>JAHQZX020000128.1:0-16302 GCA_019804575.2 Pseudotulostoma volvatum | reverse complement strand
CCAAGGCGAGAATACTTTTTATGGGGACTTGATCTCGTTAATGTGGGCACACACTATATAAAAGATCCCATAGACCTACATATATATCCTGGCCGTTTCCATTTTCCGTTATGAGCTCCGTTATGGATTAATCGAGGCCGTTTCTACTTTTTCTGCCACCGTCCGTTGTTATGCTGTGTTCCGTTTCGTTAGGATTCATTTATATTCCCGCCGTTCCTTTCGCTTTTTATTACCCCTACAACTCTAATCCAAAATCATATATTTGCTATTATTATACAACTTTTACTCTTTTGAACATGGGACGCTTCTAGTGGCAGAGGCCCCATGAATTAACCTTCTTCGAATCCCTTGTGGACAGCATCCGGGATGGATTACGCGCGGATTCGTCCCTAAAGCCGGAGGCATGGCGTCGTGCCATCAGCGCGCTCCAGGATGTCCACTAGGTCACACTTTCGCAACAGCAAGTCACCAATAAATATGATAATGCGAAAAAGAAGTTCCGAATATGGCGAGCACTCAGAGACCAGTCAGGCTTCGGCAATGATCCGGCCATGAGGTGTGTGACTGCAGCAGACAATGTCTGGGATGCCTATCTAGAGACGAGTAGCTCTATCTATTCATAGTTAATTATGCTTTCTAACTGGAATAGTTTCTTATTTCCTGGATAGAAACACGCTGAAGCCAAGCAGTTTCGTGGTGTAGCGCTCATGAAGACCTCTTCGATAAGATATTTCTCAATGTTGCCAGTGGCAGGCATGCCGATGATTTGCACAGCTTTCATAGTGTAAATCCCGAGGGTGAAGAGTTCTCTGGGGCTACCAAAATTTATCCCTCCTTTTAGACTGCGCGGCCTTTTCTGCAGAGCCAGGACTTCCAAGCTCGCCCAGCCCCACTACGCTGTCATTATCCGAATCGCATCGGCAAGGAGGAAACGTCCTGCTCCAGAACTTTCTATGCCGGTGAAAAAGAAGAAGTCAGGCGCAGAGCAATTAGCCGAGAGTCTTAGGCGCCTTGCCGATGCTGTAATCCCGGCGGTTTCGAAGCAAAAAGCGATGGACCTTGTATGGAAAGAATTTACGGAAGAAGATATGGACTTGAAGCTGGATGCTGTGACAGCTTTGCGAGATGGGGCCACGGCGATTACATTCTGTAGAATGCCACCAGAAACGCGAAAGAGGTAGCTAGAAAGGTTATATTAATATATAGAAAGAGAATGTATTCCACCCGGCAATATGTCTACAGTAATCTGACCGCATTGCCTCTGCTATTTCCTCCCGTTTTATTGCCGTTTCAGGATTCTTGGCTCGTGCCATAAGTTGCACATCGCCAGGGTTGTCTGAAATACCGTCTTAGCTTTCATCTTGAACAAACTCATTATCATCATTGCCTGCCTTTTCGATGAAGTTGTGAAGTCCGGCTGTAGCATATACCAACCAACATCAACCTGGGTCTTTATATCGTACTCAGGCGCTACTCTCAAGATCTTGAATCTCCGTTTCCATATGCCAAAGGTTCTCTCGGTCGCGTTCCTCAAAGTAGCATGACGGAGGTTATATAGTTCTTGCTTATTAGCCGGTCTAAGACCACGTCTTGCATGCTCTTTCAAATGGTATCTCACACCTCTACAAGTGTCTTTTTGGTGTTTGAAGACCCGGCATCGCCTAGATAGTTCTTCCCATCTAGAACTTCAAAGCCTTTATCCAATGCATCTTTTAGTAAGACTCTTCCATCATGCCCAAAGCCTTCCCACCCAGCCAACACATAAACGAATTTAAGGTTGAAACTATAGGCTTCATGAACGTTTTGCGAAAGGAAACCTTTGCAATTCCTCCACGGCGCTTGATCATAGGCAGGAACGAAGATAGGTACACGCGATCCATCAAGTGCACCAATGCAGTCCTTGAAGTATGGAAAGAATTTGGTATTGTTCTGAATCTGCAGTGGTACTTCGTCTCCATGTGGAGGGCAAATTGTTTTCTTTGCAAGCGTAACAGGCGTATTTAACTCAATATACATATACTTAAAGCCAAATAATTGAGTATGCCTTTGCAACCAATCGATTAGACTACCGAGTGTCTCATGCTTCATCCGTGTTGTCTCAAAGAAGCGCCGCTCATGGCCGGAGTGCAGCTCTCGTGTCAATAATCGTTCTCGGAGATGATCTGTGAAGAAATCTTCGTCAAACTACGCGTTTGCATGATAACCAACAGCTAATGATATAGAAGCAGCGAGCTCCCTGATGAATTCTTGTCTGTTGTGCTCCATTACCTTTATAAATATATGTATGTACATGTTAAGATGCATGGAATTGTCCTTGAGGTATCTCATTCCAGTATGGACAACCCAGAGATATTCACGGGAGCCAAGGAAACGCCGTTTATAGGGCAGTGCCAGCCTTGATAGGCTCCATAGCCTGGATAACCTCACCACATTGGCGACCATCCTCGAAAATTTGCAACGCGCTTTCGGGGTCACCCAATCTCCATGCCGAGGCGGTGCGGAAACTCAGGGACCTAAACCAGCGACACCGAGAGTTCATGGTCCATTACGCGCTGTATGGCGGATTCCGAATATAGCGATCGAGGGAAGGTAGACTGACTGCCTGTTATCAGGGCTTAGCCGGGAGCTCCTGGTATACCAGCCTGTCAAGTTCTCGGAATTAGTCTAGCTCCTTTTTAACATCGACACCGCCCAGAGATTCATGACTGAATAAATCCTTGAACCACACCACAAGCGGGCCGAACCGGTCACGTCCCCAGACAGTTCAGAGCCCGCGGTGTCCGAATGTTCGATGTTTTTCGTCACTACAACAAAGCTTAGTGGGTATTCTCCTTAGCTACGGAAACATAACCTATCGCACCCGCTGCGCCGACCGTTCACTATCAAGACCGAGTTCCGTCGCAACTCAAAAGACTATCCAGTATATCCAGTGTAAAGGAATTATCACTTATCACGTGGGCACTAGCGCCTCGGCTAGTGACGGACCGCACTCTCAAATTCTTCATAGTAATAGATAGTCATCTAATAAGTGATAGCTAAGCTAATTAAGTCCTTCATTATTACTTCCAATAACGTTCCATCACGCATATAGTTGACTAATATGCTCACTGCGCTCCATATTCCTATGATTTCTCAACATCCAGTTCCCCGGAAACAATAAACAATCCCAGTCAGCTTCAGTCCCAGTCACAGCTTCGGTCCCAGTCACAGCCCCAGTTAATGCTAGGTAAGTCCAGCAGTCCGAGACCCCAGTCCCTGCCCTGGTCGCAGTCCCGATCGCAGCCCCAACTACGGCCCACAGCCTGGCCCGCGGCTAGACCAGATCCTATCCAGTTTAGCTTTGTTAGCGGAGCAAATACTCTGGCCATGATTTCGCGCGCCAAGACCTTCACGAAGGTATCACCCATGCAGGGGCTATCCTATCGGCGACGCCTGCACTACAAACCAGACGGGAGCCACAAAACGCCGGGCAGAACGAGAAAAAAAACTGAGGGCTGGGGGATAGGGTGCTATCGCAGGGGAATTCAGCGATCACACCTCGTTCGGACTGGCGTGCCGGCCCTGGCGGCATTCAGCTATTGTAATATGTCTATGCCTTCCAGATAGCTATTATAGGTACAAATGTTCCCTTCGGACTTTGACTTTCTCTGGAAAGTCCCCTAGTTTGATGATGGTAAGAGCGTTCGGATGGGCAGCTGATCAGTTCTATAGCTACTACTGTATAGCTCTCGGATCTGGCGAGCCTCAGGCTCGTGCCTTGCGGGCTTTGGCCTCCATAGACTGACTAGTCCTGGACACAATGATTCGGGAAACCACCGTCCTTTCACAGTATGGTATTACTAGTAATATACATAAGACACTGTCGGTACAGACACTATTTGGCGCCAGAGGTAAGTACCGCCCAGAGATCACCTGGGTGCTCTGTAGCTTGTGTCATGGTAGTTGAGAAAAAGAAAGAAAAAAAAGAAAAGAAATGTAAAGATAATCTAAATATGCAAATGACTTGGCTTTCGCGGCCTTGGAGGCTTCCGGGAAACCGGCGCTGTCTTGGGACATGATGGGCGGCTGCGTGCCCGTCATCGCAGTTCACACACTTGATACAGCATTCGAGTGGGTGCTCGCCTGTCTGATGACCTGGATCACCACAAAGCCTGCACCTTGGCGTGTCCTTACGCCCTTGTGTTCCATGAATTCCTTCATGAATTCCCCAGCGCCTTTTGCACTGAGGCGGCCTCACACCCCTAGAGGTAGGATATTCTACCTTCAGGCGGGCCCCCGTGACTACTACCGCCTTAGCTGTAGTTGCTGGATGTGAGAAACTGGGCACAAAGCATGCCAGCGTCTGCACAGGAGCTGTAGGACAAGTATGTAAACCAGCACTGTCAAGCTGCACCAGTCTATAAACCTGGGGGATAAAGTATGGCTGGATCTCTGCCATATCTGTACTGAACGACCAAGCAAGAAGCTAGATGTTCTACACGCCAAATTCACTATCTTGGAAAGAGTCGGCTCGCATGCCTACCGATTAGATACGCCTGTCGGTATCCATTGTTGGATTATGAGCTAGCAACAGAGGATTATGGGCTAGCAGTAGAGGAATATTTGGGGGCTTTCAAATGATTGCTACAGAAGAAGTAAATTTCTATATGGAACATACGAGGAACAACGGTGGGCGCTGGGAAGCGCTGACATGATCTTGAATTAAAGGACTAACTTGTGCATGTATGTTATACATGTCTTGGTTATCACTATATAAAAAAAATCCTTCTACTCCCGATCCTCAATGTCTTCTACCCGCCGTGTTTCATCAGCTCAGTTCGGCTCCAAGTCAGATCAACTAACTGCAAGCTAGCTTGCTTCAAGTCAGATCAGCTGCAAGCCAGCTTGACTGCAAGTCAGATCAAATGCAAGTCAGACTGAACCAACATTGATCCGAATTACAAAAAGGCGGACCGATCTAAGCACTGGATAGGGTGCCTTGCTCACACTCTTAATCTTGTTGCTAAAGCCCTTTTACATGGTGAAAATCCGGAGACATTCGAACACCCGAGGATGAACGGCAGCTGAGGTAAGAGATTTGCACGTGAAAGTTCGTTTTTTTTTTTCTCATTTATCTTTATCTCTCTAGCTCTTTGCTAATAATAAAACCCGCTAATGTCGAGCGCGCCTCCAAGCCAGCCTATTGCGGTGATTGGCTTCCCGAGGAGGAGTTGGGCGAGGATGACTATGACTTGCGAGAAGATGTCTTGTTGCCTGAAGGTTGCCATATTCGTCCTTGTATGTACATAGTATCCATCTTCTCGTTGGCCTTCTAGAAGCCAGCGATCAGTCTTTCATCTCTTATAGAGTCATAGCCACATCCTTCGCTTGCCACGCTGTTCTTTGTTCGTTAGGCCTCCTAGGGAAGAACTCTGTCTTGGAATTCGGGTAGAGCTCTAACTTAGAAATAGGTATGAAGCCTGTCTTGTACTCCGTACTGTGGATGAACCCTACATCAAGCTATCTACTGACTACTATGGAGGGGAAAAATGGGGGTTAGAGCCTCAGGTACTGGTAGAGTTGGTGGCCTAAACAGTACTAGCGTAACTGGATATATAACAACGCTTTATCTTAAAATAGTGAATAAGTAGTATTAGTATTCTAAGTACATAAGAGGTGGAAATGAGTGCCATAGGGGAGCTTCTTGGAACTTGTCGCACGTATCACCTACACAGTGGTAAGTTCTTCATTTGATGGGTTTCAAACGTTATGACGACCTGTCGAGTCATCAACCGGAGTCCGTTGTTGATCGCATCATATACAATAAGGTTCCATGTGCTGATAGCATATCATGGGCATGGAACGTGACGCGATCCGCGACGCGACGTCAATTCCGATTCGATCTGGTCTATCGCATTTTGAATCTCGTCAACGTCATCTATAATACTATAAAAACCATTCTCGGGTTGCCAAAGCTGAAGCCGGTGTGAGGCTGTGAGCTTGACAAACTTCACAAATGCTCCAACTGCGATAACCGCGTAATAAGGACGTTTAGAACCTCTGGAGAGTTCTTCTATATCGTAATAGGGAGCTTTAAAACTATGCGAGATTTGATCTATGTCGGAAAGAATCAGACTCGCCAAAGCCACCCCAAATTCCCACATATTTTGAAGGGCTTGAAGGGTCCCGGGGGTTTCATAACTGTATCGTCCTCCCGCGCATAGTAAGAAAACGGATTGGTTCTGGTTCTGTATGTACATGTCATGGCGGTCAAGGTAAAGCCTCCAAGCTGAGAAGTGGCTGTTATGATAAGGGCAGGCAATATTGGGAGGAATAGAAATAATGGGAGGATCAGTAGGATCGGTGATTTTTCCCCACTCTGGGAATCCTCGACCAAAATATCGCGTATTAAAAATAGCCTTCCAGAAGCCGAGCAAGACCTCCCTCTCTATGTTCGAATCTTGAAGACCAAGCATTGGCGTAAGGTAAGCATTAAGAACTGTGGTAAGCCAAGTAGCCTAGAAAGCAAGTTAGAAAAGAATTTTCATATCTATACAACAGGCCATAAATACCTGGTCCATGCGGCCCTCCCATTGGGGACCGTTATTTGCGATCAAGGGAGCCATTTCGATGTTATTGTAGTTGGTCTCTAGAAAGCAAAAATTAGGGACGGGGTGAAGATCTCATATTTATAGCCTTGTCAGGCACTGAATGTTCTTGCCTCTGCTATACCAGTTTAAAATGATATACTAATCCATTAGCTATTAGCTTAAAAATAACGGGTGAAGGCGAATCCAAATATACTAAAACAAAGAATGCATGATATCATCTCCATGAATATTAAATATTAAAAAGCTGTTCACTTCGTAGGGATTATCATGGCTTCCAACCCTGTTATACGAGGCTATCTCCGATTGCCTAGCCTTTATCGGATGCTACCTATTATTTATGACGAAAAAAACCATCACAGACTGAAAGGGAAGACGGAAAAACATAATAACAAATGTGTGAATCATACTGGAAGGTTGCTCCAAGGAAGCACATCCCCTTTGTTTCTATAAACTACGGAAAATACCCCATCCAATCCTTCACTCTGGTAAGAGAACAGCAGTTTCCTAACGGCTGTTGGACGTAATAGGTTAAAAATGGGGTAACTAAGGATACAGCCGATATATATTTATCGAAACAAAAATACCCATATTTGCTTTGCTGTGTGAGGAACAACCCTTTTAATATTAATTGTTCCCCGTGCTGGTTAGCTCGGCCAGCTCATCGTGGAAAGATATAGAACACTATTTTCATTATGGCTCCACGACTCTCAAAACAACAACAACATGCCCTCACTAGAGAGTTGATACTCTCTGAGTGTACAATGACCAGAATATCGCCATTGCGACCCATTGCACTAAGCATCCAATCCGGCGTCATCGATGGAACCTACGTGTTTTCGACAGTGATCCAGTTTTCACGAAGTTGATGGTTGTGGCTTTAATCAACTATCTAGAAAAAACCAGACCTTTATCTGGACGAGATGGCCTAGTTCTTATGGGACAAAGTTAACGTGACCGTCTCCTCAACAACTATTTCAAGAGCTTGCACTGTGCAGGGGTGGTCTAAGAAACAAGTAAGAAGACCTCTGGTACCCCAACGCGGTACAGGAAGTCGTTGAGGCCAATGGCCTTCTTCCTAAGGAGAGTGGCCATTACACTCTCGAGCCTATTCAGGTTCCCCACTGTCAAGCCGTAGGATGTTTAGTCATCACACATTTATACACCTCACTCGTCATACCGAATATTTCCCGAATATTTCTAACTGGTACCCTCCCCGAGGTTTCTGTGTGGATGCGGTGTTGCGCGTGCTGACCAGTACTGTGGTCTTGTAAGGGACTTCCATGCTCGCTCGCTTGTGTGGTCACGTTGCCACATTCGTCCTTGTACATAGTATCTATCTTCTCGCTGACCTTCTAGAAGCCAGCGATCAATCCTTCATCTCTTCTAGAGTCATAGCCACATCCTTCGCTTGCCACGCTGTTCTTTGTTCGTTAGGCCTCTGTCTTGGAATTGGGGTAGAGCTCTGACTTAGAAATAGGTATGAAGCCCTGTCTTGTACTCCATACTGCGGATGAATTCTGCATCAAGCTGTCTACTAACTACTATGGAGGGGAAAAATGAGGTTAGAGCCTCAGCTGCTGTAGAGTTAGTTACCTATCCTGTACTAGCGTAACTGGATATAGCAAAAATGTAATTGGATATAACAACGCTGTATCTTAAATAATTAAGTATTATTAGTATTCTAAGTACATAAGATGTGGAAATAGGTGCCATATGAGAGCTTCTCAGACTTTGTCACATGTATCACCTACGCTGTGGTAGGTTCTTTATTTGATGGGTTTCAAACATGATGACGACCTGTCGGGCCATCAACTGGAGTCCGTTGTCGATCGCATTATATATGATAAAGTCCATGTGCTGGTGATCATGTTATGGGTTCGCAACATATCCGCGACACAACGACGTCAATTCAGATTCGATCTGGTCTATTGCGTTTTGAATCTCGTCAACGTCATCTGTAATGCTATAAAAACCGTTCTCGGGTTGCCAAAGCTCAACCCGGCTTGGGGCTGTGAGCTTGACAAACTTCACAAATGCTCCAACTGCAATAACCGCGTAATAAGGACGTTTAGCACCTCTGGAAAATTCTTCTATGTCGTAATAGGGATCTCTAAGACCACTAGAGATTTCATCCGTGTCGGAAAGAATCATACTCGCCAAAGCCACCCCATTTTCCCACATGATTTGAAGGGCTTGAAGGGTCCCGGGGGTTTCATAATTGTATTGTCCTCCCGCGCATAGTAAGAAAACGGATTGGTTCTGGTTCTGTATGTACATGTCATGGCGGTCAAGGTAAAGCCTCCAAGCTGAGAAGTGGCTGTTACGATAAGGACAGGCAATATCGGGAGGATTAGAAAGAACGAGAGGATCGGCAGGATCGGTGATTTTTCCCCACTCTGGATTTCCTCGACCAAAGCATCGCCCATTAAAAATGGCCTTCCAGAAGTCACCCAAGGCCTTCCTCTCTGCCTTCGAATCTTGGGGATTAAGCATTAACATAAGGTAAGCACTAGCCGTGGTAAGCCAAGTAGCCTGGAAAGCAAGTTAGAAAAGAATTTTTATCTCTACACAACAGGCCATAAATACCTGGTCCATGCGGCCCCCCCGTTGGGGACCCTGATTCGCGGTCGTGGTAGACATTTCGATGTTGTTGTAGTTAGTCACTAGAAAGCAGAAATTAGGGACGGGTGAAGATCTCATATTTATAGCCTTCTAAATCACCGAATCTTCTTGCCTCTGCTATATCAAATTAAAAGGATATCCTAATCCATTGGCGATTAGCTCAAAAGTAATGGGTGAAGGCGAATCCCAACACACCAAGACAAAGAAGCTATGATATTATCTCCATTAATATTAAAAAGCTGTTCACTTCGTAGGGATTATCATGGCTTCCAACCCTGTTGTAGGAGGCTATCTCCGATTACCTAGCCTTTGTTCACTGGTATCCCTCTCACTTACTACTAAGCATCGGGTTTTTCAATATTCTAAGTTGGGGTTTCAAGCCATATACATTAGCATATCCTGTGAGGTCGGTCGGGCGCCGCCTATTATTTATGACGAAAAAAAACATCACAGACTGAAAGGGGAGACGGAAAAACAGAATAAGAAACGTGTGAACCGGTTAGTTCCGGCCAGCTACCAACTTTGACTAAGCTCCCGTCATCATGAATATGACAAGTGACCTGGGATCCCCCGATCCTACTTGAAAATGTGAGTACCATTGTGATCGATGTCTACGAAATACACTAACAACATGTCCCTGAGTAGGCCTATTGCACTGAACCCACCCTCAAGAAGATCATGCTGACGATAGTAACAAAATAACCGACGTTGGGGAGTGGGACATGAAATTTTTGCAGGTTAAACGGGAAATACTGATGGCGATTATTTCCACAAGTTTAGTAGAATCACTCAGGACCTCTATTGTATTTCCCTTAGCCATGATAGGCCGCAAACTTCCTTGACATCCAGCTTCTTCTTCTTATTGGGTGTAAAACAATCGTGGACACGATTAAGGGCAAAACCCCAGAAGAGATTCGTGAGGTTTTCGAGATTCAGAATGAATGGGCTGACCTGTGATAAAAGTGACTTTTTATGCTCATTCGGTAGTCATAAAGGCATCGAATCATAACGGCTCAGGGTACCATATATCAGTATCTCATTCGGTCGAGTCCGATCCGGTCCAATCGACTTCAAAGTCCTTCAATCCATTCATTCCCATACCGGTCTTGCATCCTTCTATACTTACGTCTGGCGCCCACCTAATTACTATTATAGGTGGGCACGCCGCCATGGGGGAAAGTTTACCCCTAACAAGTACAAGCTAATGCACTTTACACGATGGAGAAATGCAGACACCCAGGCAGCAGTCCGGATCGAGGGGTTTGATGGTGGACCGGCCGACATTCTATGGGTTCTCGGCGGATGGGTGGACAAAAAGCTCAGGTGGACAAGCCATGTGCGGGATCCCGCCCGCAAGGGAGCAGCCCAATTTGAAGCACTGTCTCGGGTGGTGGGCTCTACCTAGGGCCCAAGCTTTAGCCGATCCCTGCTCCTCTACACAGCAGTGGTCTGGCCTACGATAACCTATGGGTGTGAGATATGGGCTGGAGGCGAAAAGGGGAAGACACTGCCTCACTCAGCTTGGGCGCAGTGAAAGCTACCGATGGTAAGAAAAGTGGTTTATTCTCTTTAATGCTTCAGAATTGATCGATTACTCCTCAAAAATAACGTCCTTCCAAACTAAGTTACTGTGTGACCGTCATCGCGACTCCTGTCCAATAATTTCCCCGGCCCTTTAATAAAGAAAAGGAATTTCTTGGAATAATATCTGCCGAGGCTTGGGGATACTACGTTAGTAGTAAAAGCCAGCATATCATGATATATTATGATTGTTCGTACTTCGTTCCTATCGGCGGTGGCATTATTATCACCGGGTTTGTGTTGAAAATGGTTTCAACCGCTGGTATTTGGTAGTAGCCCTCTAAGGATTGTCTCGTAAAGCGTTTACTTACAGTCATTGAGATATATATACCAACATAACTTCAGGGATCAAATATTTTCATTCGCCTTCTCCAGAATTATCTTGAGTCACGATTAGGTATGAGTTGCTCCTTCTCTCACTTCATTCAAAGACATTTCACCATCTTAGGTCTCCTTTCTTCCCCCCAGTTTGTACTGAGCAGGAGCCATGAATATTAAATTCAAATATGAGCATTTGTGCATCCACGTAACACAATAACCGGCTAGATCGCGCATCGGAGACTGTGGTCGGAATTTGGTTATTCCAACTATCCATCAATTTTAGGCCAGTAAGTAGCAATCTACTCTCTTATCCCTCTAACAACAATAATTTAAGGAATCAATTGATAGCTCTTCGCGACAAATCATAGATTCCCCAAGACCTGCCCTCGATGAATTCCATCCATGGGCTTAATCTCCACATGGCCTCACTGAGGTAGAAAAGAAGGTCTATAGATGCCTCTTTGACATTCTATAAACGGGTATGCGAGCGTGAACCTGCGAAGCGATTCACGCCGCACCTCGATCAGGAATGGTTCCTTAAGATACGAACGGATTGGTATGTCTTCCAGCCTGTACATCATGTCGCTAATGGCTTACGGACACTGCATGAGATTGTTGGGCGATCTGAGCGGAACAATGATATAGGGCCGCACGCGTTGGCTGTGGCTATCTTTGCGCTAATGAAAGGGGCTTTGCTTGCTCTGTAAGGAGGAATGACATTTTATTTTATTTTATTTTTTTTTTGGTTTCGAGCATGTTAGATAAGATTGTCTTACCGTAGTGTTAGACATGTGAATCACATTAATTGATCTTATGAAATTTGGCCTCTTGAAACCCATCCAGCTACGTAAAACGTAAACGAGCGGGCCCGGATAGCGAGCGGGCTGGTCCAAATACATCAAATATACTTGTATCTCAACACCTGTAGGATATTCTAGTTTCTGATTTTGAACTAGCGTTAGATCATCTCGTAAGTAAAACATGCGTGAAATTGAAAATAATGTAAACAGGCGCTGGGCTGGGCAGACAATAGGACACAGAATCCAAGCAATAACAGTGGAGATACATACTACTAATCATCACTAGGTTAGTACATCAACAGATCAGCGTGCGTTAAGATTTGAGTTCAAACTAATCTAGCACTTATTGGGGAATATATGAGTACTTCCATTGATATATAATCTAACTCCAGAGTCAGAAACTAGAGTATCCCGTGATATGTACAGGTAATTGAGATGGAAGGCAGCAAAAAATGGCCAGGTATGTATTTGAACCAGACCGCTCGCTATCCTGTCCCACTCAGCGTCCTATCAGATAGTGCACCATAAACCGGAGACTGAATTAGTAAGGCGTGATATTTGCGAAGCTTTACCAAGCAGCTGTTAATGGATATTGAAATATGCATTATATATCTGTTGTACATGTACATATGTGAGAAGACTTTTGAACAGCTTCCTTAGCTTTTCTTTGTTGGCTTTTTGACCCGCTTTGCCTAGGACGTTAATTCAGTTGCTTGCTGAGAGGTATCCGTCAGTTTAGTACTATACCCCTCTCTTTTGATCTCGAGTCCATTGAGTAAGAAGTCGAGAGGAAGCAGTGCTTCCCATCTTGATTTATAACGAGCATTTGAAGCCCGGCCTTGCAAGTTAAGTGTTAGGTTATAAAACAGCCTTAATATATCCCGCGTACATTCCAGCACATTCCAATCACTTGCTGAAAGTTCGTCTTCTCGAAGCATTGGCTGGCTTTTCTCGCGCTCGTTTAAGGAAAAGATCAAGGGGATCTTTTAGATCTAATAAAAGCGCGTTCGATCATAGAAAAAACCAGTGTGGTTATCGGTATCGGTACCGATAATAGCGGGGTACCATTAGACCGGGAGCTGGTGCAGCACTAGAAAAATAATTTGCATTACAACGTCGTATTGATAGAATGTAATATATTATCCCCCATGACGCTTTGAGGATTCCCTAGGTCTTAAGTGTATCTTATATGGGCGACCAATAATCGCTATTTGCTTACAGCCTTTAGAGAGTCGTTTGAGATCGAAGTACATACCTTGGCGACAGAAGTGTCTCCCTGTTATCAATAAGGAAGACACCAGATGCGTGAACGTTTTTGTGGGCTGAATGGAAGTAGGCCTTGTCGCTGGCCGGTATTAATAGCTGTGCAGCGTGTACTTATTTATGTGCCCTTGTTTTGCGGTGCGCTGTGCACCGATAATCAAAGTTGCTACTTATATAAAACGTACAGTGGACCGCGATAATCTCTCTTACTACGTACTATTGGTACCAGTTGGCTGAAGAGTAATCTGCAACTGGTTAGCAGAGCTGTTATAAGTTGGCACTTGCTATTAATTTCGTAGCGGCGTAGTGTGTGCTCATATACTCTCTTGCTTATGTATAGCACACCTGCTACGCGGTGCTAAGTAAGCTACCAGCGATACTATTAGTGCGTTACAATTTGTATGCTATGTAATCGATATTTTATTCTTAGTACGTACTAGTGGCCGGTATTATACCCCATCAACATTATTACTAAATCGTACTATTAAGGCCTGTAAATGGTATCGTTAACCAGACCGGAAAAAACCGTTCCGAAGCATGCGTTTGTATGCATTGGCTAAAGCCTAGGTGGAGTCTTCAACTTAAAACACTTATATATCACTAGTGAGATTCCATAGGGCGTACCCTTCCATAGAGGCTGTAGCACGCTGACACGCTGACACATTGCATCCGGTACTTCTATAATAGTCGGACTTAACGTCGCTACTTTAGGGGCCTTAGCGATGTTAACTATTAGCTCCAGGCACAAAATGGATCCTGTTCAATCTCAAAAAAAAGCCCTGGTCACGTGTCTGTTTTTCTGGCTTCCAGGTTCCCACTATCGATATCGTTGTTGCCAATATATATAGTTATAGTTATATATCGATCTATCTATCATATCATATCATATCATAGTAACACACTGTCAATAGTGTCAGCAATTTCAACTCCTCCCCCTTGCGCATTGTACTGCATTGCCCTTTCGTCGGTCTGCCTTTGTAGGGAAGCGACACTTGGCGGCCCGACCTAGAAAGAGACTGTATCTGAGTTCCTATAGCCGCAAGCGGCCAAGCGGCCACGCGACACTATAGGACAGGTAGGGTGGAAATACTCGTATCTAAGTACTGTATATGTTCATGCTTGTAAAACCCATGATAAAGAGCTTCTGGACCTTGTCGGGGCACTAGAGGGGTGGAAGGCCGAATTGGAAGGTCTGCAACGCGAAGATCGGCTCAGCATCTATTCCGATCATAAAGCGTTGGAATATTTTATGACACAAAGAAGTTGAATGCACGGCAAGCTAGATGGGCCGAATTTCTCAGTTCTATTTCCTGGGAAGGGAAACAGAATATCTTGGCAGGCACTCTAACCCGAAACGATAAGGATAAAGAGTCGGACGAGGTTGGGGTTCCGAATCCTATTAAAGCCAAAGAATGTGGAGCAGAACTATTTAATGGCACCGGTGGAGCCAAATACCGATAATTCGTGTTGCCGTAACAAAGGAATGTTGAACGAACATGGAGCCACCGGTTTGGACTCCCTGCGGGAGCGAGCCGGCAACTACAGGATGGAAAACTAGTGTATCATGGACGACTCGTGGTGGCTGATGTTGGGGATATGCGAGCGAGACTATTAGACCAAATCCTAACCACTTTAGGTATGCAACTAACTACATAAATGGTCGAAAAAGACCCACTAGTCAGAAAGATATTATTGGCCATCGTGGAGCAAGGGCGTGGAGTGATATATTGTAGACAGCTGCATGGTTTGTATGAGGACAAAATATCGAAGGGACCGAACACCTCCTGGGATTGGGAGGGAGGTGTTCGGTCCCTCGAATCACCCGTGGCAGCATATGATTACTATTGATTTCAGATCATCCCCCTTTTTGGTGAATAGTGGACACGAATCGAGGATCTCATCTGACTGGGCTGGAGCCAATGGAGTTCAGAGCAGCGGATCAAGGGATATCAGGCCGGAGAATGTTAATAAATGGGTCGAATACCTGCGAAGGATCTGGGATGACGCAAGGAGCGCGATGAAGAAGGCTCAGGATAAGCAATCCACTCATACTGAAGAGAGGAAGACTTTGGTGTCGGAGATCTAGTGATACTGTCAACTAAGCATCTTAATTCAGATGGCCCGAGTAAGAAGCTGGCGGAGCGTTGGGTAGGACCATTGAAGGTCACCGACAAGGTAAGACACTCCTGGAAGCTAGACCTACCTACAAAATGAGAATTCATAGTTTTAAGGTCCAGGACTTCCATGCCGATAATCCGAACTTACCAGGATCTCCCGGAGGTTACCCCTGTGGATAACGGCAGCAGAGAATGATGACTTCGTCGGGGATCATGAAGAGGATGACTTTTGTTGAGCGGGGGTAATGTGACGATCAGTAGCAAGATTGCACTGTAAATCGATCATTGTCTTACTTCTCTTCTCTTTCTTTCTTCATACTTAATATTCCATTGATATAGCACCTAATTTGTGGTAGAGTTGAAATGATACTATTATTGTGCATAGGCTTAACCCATCGAAAGGAGGTCAAAGAGAAAGAAACAAAGAGATCAGAATGTTCACAGTGAAACTGGTCTACCGCCTTCATATGGACCTTTGACAAATAGTTATTATAATACTAACGGGTAGGTATTATACCAACTAAAGGCATCCGTAGTGTATCCGAAGCCCCCATGTGATCGTGCTGGAATCGTCCCTAGCTGGGGGAAATAAGTCAACCTTTGAGCCCAACTACCGGCATATTCCTGCCGTTCACGGGAAGTTGCCACGAGGATTCACAATAGCTGGTTATACCGACAAGAGCTGCTACTACCGCTTGAAACCTGTATATCACTTGTATCACTTATATATCACGCATGACCCCTAGTTTTTATAAGACTGTATATATAGTATGCAACTCGTGAGAAACTCTCAAGCTTTTTTCTCTAAGCATCGGATACTCCCCTCCGCTCCTATACCGTTATTATCATCAACGAGTTAAAACCATGGCACAGAGTGCTGCTCCTACTACAAGCCAGCCATTGAACTTATTGGCTCTAGGTAGTCTAACAAAGTTCCCGTCGTATCCAGCCCTATGAAGCTAACTATTGGCATATAGATGGAGGTGGAATCCGAGGCGTCTGTGAGCT
>JAHQZX020000127.1:0-16328 GCA_019804575.2 Pseudotulostoma volvatum | reverse complement strand
CACAAAGAGACAAGAGGAGGAAAGCGCGGCTCGGCGCTCTGCCACGCTAACGTAAGAAGGTTAGTTCTTCATCAAAATATTTATTTAGAATAACGGTATTCTAGCTAGCAAAAATTCATGATTCCTTTGGAGACAGAAACCAACCAAAACTGAAAGTCAAAAGCTCATTATAAGTAGTAGCAGCATCTACTAAGCCATCCTGGGCATTCTTTTCAATGGATTGGGACAGAGCAAGTTGTGTCTGATGTGAAAGGCCCCGTTGAGAATGAATTATATATGAGCTTGGGATTCCTGGTGGCGACTGTGAACTGGAAGATGTTGAGCTTGATGGCTTTTCGGTATTTTCTTCTATTAATGCTGACAATGCTTCTTCGCCTCCGCCTACTTTAACTGGTATGAATATAACAATCGACCCTTCTGCGATTAGATTAGATCCACCAAGAGCCTCAATCTCACCTTCATACCAATAGCCACAAAAGATGCGGCAAGGATAGGTAGTGGAATAGGTAGAGTTTGATGATCCTTGACTGTAAAAGTTAGTATCGTGTTAGATTTTATTAGAAAACTACTAGGAGTCACGGTAATGGAATGTTGATGATATGAACTTGGTGTAAGTCCGAATTGTGTCGATGAGTTAAATGAAGAACGGATCCTGTTGAATGATGATAACGCGGTGAATGACGTGCATGATGTGACGACTTCGGACGATATCCTGATGCATTATGAGAATGCGTAATTGAACCTTAAGATGTTGTCAAAAAGGCACAGACTAGATCGATTAAGGCGAAAGCAGTGATAAAACTGAGAAGTCGCATCTTAAAGAAAGCCTGGCGCGGAGTTGCTGAATCTTGATATTGTGAACCACCTCCTCGGAAGGGGAGAATTCAGTACCTTATATTATTTATATAGGATTGTTAATTGGTTATTCTGCATGAGATTCAAGATCCATCCCCTAGAAGGAATCTCATCATCTTGATCATTGATACTACCTACATAGCAGTAGGCCGGGTTTGAAATCTATGTATCGGTCAAGCATGTATCTAGATATCAAGCCTTTGCTAATCATCTTAATTTAGATGATGCAGGTTGGCTCTGCGCCCATTTCTGTGTGCACCATTTTTTGCTCCCCACGATAGATAGCCTTAAACGGAAGAAGAAAAGAAAGTCTGTAGTTATATGATAGAACATCGTCCTTAAAGGCAAGCACATTCGCTAGTGAATATAAGTAGCACTTGTAATACGAAGAGAATATTCCATCCGTGATAAGGAATTATATAGTCCACTTTTTCCCCCGCTAGCGCGGTTGGAGATGATCCACAATCGAAAAGTGGGTCACTTTAACGTGATGATATTGATATTATGGTATTGGAGGTCCTGCTGAATGGGACATAAGCGGGCTAACAGCCTTTCAGGGCTAGTTTCAGTCAGTTGGCTGTCAGTAGCGGCTGAATAATCTACATGACTTGCCTTGAAAATCTGCCCACATTTCTCTAAAGAGGGACGGATATATAATCTATAATACAACATACAAGTTATTAGGAAGGCCTTCCATGTTAATGATGTAAAGATATCATTGGAAGAGGCTAGCAGGAATATATTTCATACCGTAGTAGAGTAGACGCGCCAGAACTACCATATCATATCATCATGCGCTCAATGAGTCTCGGGTTCCCCAGTCCACGCCCACAGCGCTGCAACTTCAATATGGTAGAGTAACTTAGATTCCTAAGCTTCGCTTCAGCCGAGTAATATTTTACCTAATTTGCGGCAAAAAGGGAGAGTATCGTAGAGTTTCATGTCTGGCAGGAACACAACGCTGGTGTTCGATGGGCAGGAATCACCTTGCTAGAGGGGGCTCGCCGATCTCACCAATCCTTTTCCTATTCTATAACTCAAAATTAATAGAGATCTGCAACCTAAGAGACATAAAGAGTGCATGGTACGATGTTAATCCTATTGCATGGGGATCTACATACGTGGAAACTGTGACAACCTGCATACGAAAGATGCTTAGAGTGGGCTAGGACGTTTGACCTTAGTCAAACCCTAGTCCTAAAGACTGGCCAATAAGTCAAACAAGTCAAGTCGCTTGAGTGGGTAGGTACTAGATTTATTTGGTCAAGCTCCGAGGACCGCTTGGCACCAACCTGAACCCTAACACGTATACAGAAAATCCAAAACAAATGCTTGCGAATAGTAGTGACTGGGGCCACCCCAATAGCCTATGTGCCCCCATTAGACCTATTTATTCCTTACTAGCAGATGGAGGCTCTTGTCAGGGGAGATGCAGCCGGATCCGGGAAACACTGTTTGTATACTACTGTATATGTGTGGCGCTTCTTGTTACATGCGTGTACTTTCAAACTTGCCTCTGATAAGTTGTGAGAGCTGATTCCAGCTAAGATTGTCGATAGAATTGGCTGCAGCTATAAACCATATAGTAGCTTTAGACCAAGAGATTAACACAATACATCTATAATGATTCACATGAATGGCAATTATTCTGTAACCGTGACACCTCCATATTCTTTCTATGCTTTGCGTTCAGAGTTCTGGCCTTGGCCCTAGCACCGCGAGCGGGTACAAGTCCTAACTTAACCTTCTCTCGCTGAGATTGTATACCCCTAGACGACTTCCTAGCTCTTTCAGACCGAGGGGCTCACAGCGAGAAGGCTGCTCCAAGTCGGTCGAGATATTAAATGATGCTGAGATCCGGGTTTGTTAGACGGCTGCAAGTCTGAAAAGAAAGTCTCCTCCGATGCCACTTCTGGAGGATCAGTGATTTTGGGATCTCTAGGTTGCTGATTCCCATTGGCCTCATGATGTAAATATGAAACCTGGCTGGGCTGGAACTGGAGCTGAGAAGTAGTATTAGCTACCCAGTTAGCCGCTATCATTTCTTGCTCTTCCCTTCTCTCCTTTTCTTTTCCTCTAGCCTTGTATCAGCTGCTACGAGACCACAGCTTCACGCTCATCCCTTCTCCGCTGCCGAGAGGCATCCCTTTCTCTTTCCTCCGAAATTTCAAGCTGTCATAGCTCGTGACAGCGACTTGGCCATTCTTTGTTTTCGCTGACTCTTTAGCAAAAGCGAAGCCTTTGGTGAAGGCCCGGCTCTGCAGCCGAACGTACGCTGCCTCTCTTGACTTGGTCAATTCTTGTTCCTGGATCGAGGAAATAGGCAAAGGGAGCGCAGCTCAACTGTTACCTACAGTTTCACTTGCAGTTTCAATAAATGTAGGTTCTATGGTCACGGTAGAATCAAGTTGTATAGTTGGTTAAGTAAAAGTAATAGGAAAGCAGCTTAAGTCTCGACTCTTTTATCATGAAGTTAAACCTATCTAATGTGCGAAGCCAAGCCCTATAATACAGTACCTTAGGCTCTAATAGAATGGCGGGCGGGAGGAAGGAGGCTGGTGTAGCTAGCAGTACCTGTTAGATACCACTCGGCCACAAAAGGGTGCACTGTTTCTTCTTACAACCTAATAGTATAAGCCGCTTATCTAACAGTAGCCTCTTTGTCTACGAACAGTGAAGCTTTATTAAACAAGTAGTGCAAAAAAAGACTCGGGGCAAGTCTAACTAAGTCAGGGATCTCTGGCTCTATTAGATTCCCGTAATAGGCCAGGAGAACCATCCGGCAAGACATACAACGTCGGTAGCGCAACCGATACTGGCGCTTATCAATCGAAAATTGCCAATAAGCCAGACTCGAGGTAAGATCTAGATATCAGTTAACAAAGATGTGATATTCGAAGCTCATAAGATACCCAGAATTGACTCAGATATGGACAATCGGGCTCGTCATCACGTCCTCAATACGTATGCGGATGCTGGCAGTGCCTCTACTCTTGGCACTAGCAGTGCAATCGAAACTGCTGGCCGACATGATTCTGATGTTACGAACAAGGCCGGGAGTTGACTTCGATCTAGACAACCGCCGCACTATGGGCGGTAATCAAGCTGTATTGAATAACCAACGGTGAACATCCCTACAACTAGCCATGTTGCACACCTTTGTATGATTTATGACAGTGTTGCATAATCCTCTGCTGAATATATATCTTTAGATGCAGTACTTGCCATATTTCATTAGTATTTGAGATCTCCATTAGTGTGAACTAGACCCATAATTCATGTGAAGTTGTTTATGAGACCTCTAATATTTGATAATACACGATAATTGATTCGTATAGAAACAGAGAAGTCGTACTGGATAGGTCATAAAGTCGCAGTCTCTATAAATTTGGTCCCTCTTTATTCTACCTGCTTAAGTCCTTAATGATGTTAGACATAAACTAAAGAAATTCAGGTGTGCATACTACTGGTACATATTGTATAGGATGTATGAGATATTATATTGGTTCAAGCTATCATAGTTTAATAATGACCCATCAGCATCCTTTGTTTCTGTCATAGGCATTAGATTATTGAGTATTGTTCCTAGATATTCTTCTATACCTGTCTCCTGCCTAATAAATCGTTGATGAATGTTGAAACACTGATTGAATTTTGTCTATGTGAAGCAATTATCCTTTGGCTTAACTGCAAATATAATACTGGTATTTAGTAGGTAGCTACATAGAATAATACCTGTATCCAATTGATGATATAACTTGCAACGGAATACCATATGGCTGGTCCTCTGCTTATGAATGATATCCATCGGAAATTTCAATTAACGGGTTGAACTAGGTCGTCTACTATACATGGGATCCAAGGGTCGATGGCAGGGAGTTCTCTGATATCATGACATTACTATGTAAGAGATTCTAGTAACCATCTTTAACTGGCCTTAATATGCCATAAGCTATGAGTAGGCACCATTCAATAGACTGAGGATGGGAAGTCATGTCACGTACAGAAAGTTCTTGAAACCGGTAGAAGTTCACAGTTCTTTATTCTGGGGAATAACGATATAGATAATACTAGTTTCGTTTCTAAAACGCCCTACCTTCTTGGATGGTTATAGAATTGATGGTCATGTTCGTTCTCTTGTTGTCCTGTCTTTCGATAATGGAAACCTTCTCTATAAACAAGCATCTAAATGACTAGAGAGTGATGGGAAACTACGACCGCGCGGGTTCTTTCCATATGAAGATATCTAGGCTTCCTAGCCGTTCTTGCTACCCTGATGGACTTAATGCAACCATTTGGCTAGGAATGGAGCACTGAAGGTTGGTCCAGTAGTCATCTCACACGATCACGCACCAATGCAAACAACATGACATTCTTTGGGTAGTTTGGTCCACTGTGAGCATAACAATCAAAAGATACGTGTCCAGGATAGATCGGTGGAATTCGGAATGCCTGATGCAATGAAGCCAAGGAGGCATCGCCGCCGTGAGCATCCTTCTCCCCTCATCCTTGATCATAAGAACAGTCGACGTAAAAACAAACATTTTCAAACATCGAGGACTGGGCTGACATATCATTCTCACAGGGACAAGAACACGCAAAAGGAAAGGACCAATAACTGCTGATACCATCCCCCCAGGACGAGCACCGGTGGGCTTCCTGGTTGCTGACCTAGAAGCTGTTCCTTATTCAGCGGTGGAAGGAAAGCAGGAGTCACTCTCGACAAATTTGAGTGACTCGTTACCTTCAGTCAGCTCGGACCCCAGGGCCCACGACGTTGGTGTTGTTTCTGTCACATCATCTATCGCTCCGTCGAGCCCTTTCATAGAGTTCTCTAATAAAACTGACCACACCCATCACCCACCGCCACCAACACATCAATTCTCGATTCACACCCCGACCCCAGACAAACCAGGAACTTATCCTCCATCTTTTACTCAACAATCACCACCATCAGCTACCTTGGTTTTTGAACGGCTTCTGCCTGGTCTTCATCAGCGTCCTGTATCTGCAACTACTACTGTTGGTCCAAGATTATCACTTCCTCACCGTGCCTCTTCTGGCGGGCCTACGGATACAATACCAACGGCTGTATCTTTCCATTGTGGGACCCAGAGACGACCGGAAATGGCTGGATGTTTTGGGCCATCTTTGACTTCTCAAGCGCGAGCGGCTGAGTTGAATGCAGCCGCTGCTGCCAGGGCAAGATACACTGACCGCGAATCAGATAACTTTAATAACTTTCCATCGTCCCAACCAATTTCTTTGGGTGCGGTATCATCCACGTCTCAGTCACGAAACAAAGGGTCCAAGTCTAAACCCTTGTCCCTGAAAGCCATCGGAAATGCCGTTGGCGTGAGAGGGGATATCTTGATGATGAAAGCATCAGCCACCCCTTTCGTTCCATCCCATGAATTAGATACGGCCAAAGTCAAGTCTGGAAATCGCCCACTTCAAAATTCGTTGATGACTCCTTATATTGGGAAGCTCCAACAGCAAGCGTATGAAAGAGTCGGAAATAGCTTGTGGCTTCATGAGACGAGTCCTCGTATCCAGAAGAATCCTTTAAGCCATCCGGGAGCCTTCGAGCCGGACTGCGATAACCTCATGTATCGGCCATATTATTGTTATATCCCTACCGTGGCTTTCAAAAATGAAGTGGATTACTGCGATACACCGGTCAAACAAGATAGTGGCTGTTTCAAACATGGAAAGAAGCTCACATCCACGGAGCCCAAGCAGAGCATTCTTTACCTAAATGAGCCTTACCTAGATCACCCGATACCCGAAACGGCTCCCCGTGCGTATAAACAAAACATTTATGACAATGCAGAGTCGTCGCATGTGAAAGCTAATCCAAAGCCTGAAACTGCAACTTATCACCATCGATACCAAGGAGAGACAAATGATGCTATCGGTAAATCACTCGCATCTAATCTCTTTTCCACCTCCCAGGATTATGGGTGCACCATCCGTGCAGCAGTTCGATCCCTTAAAATCCCAGTTGGGGCTGATTCAAAACCACCAATGATGGTCACAGATCCAGTATCCGTTGGTCCCAGCAACCAAACATGGTATTCAGTGCAACTGAATGCAAAATCCCACAGCGCTGCGCCAGAGTCGGATCCGGAGAGAGCCGATCTAGCCGAAACCGACGATCAAGATGCGATGTCGAAATTGGACCTTCCGGACACAAAGAGGGAAATGGCAAATTATGTGAATGACCCTGTTGGAGCATCGAAATCTATGCGCGACAAGAAAATTACTTGGCTCTCTACCTTGATGCTTTCTGCAACCGAAAAAGAAGTAACAGCAAAGACCACATCGAACAATATGCGATCCCTGTGTGGGACAGATAGCCACCTTTCTTCTCAGGAGAAAGAGAATACTAGTGTAACTTCCAATGGTGTTCCCTCGGAAACGCAAAAGGCTCCTATGTCTAAAGCACCTACTTATTCAGCGTCCGACAGACTCGATGAAGAAACAGAATTCCAACAATTATTGGCACTTGTTGAAACCGGACGGAGTGCGGAAGGGGGGAAAATAAATGAAAATGACATTAATCAACTTTCACACGCCACAGAAGGAGAACGCTTGGAAGGGTCGAGGAAGCTTGCCTTGTCAAAGGAACGTAGTAATCCTCTAGAACATAAGAGACTAGCAGACTCGATTCATTGGTTTCATACAGATGGTCGTGGGGAGAAGGAATTTCGACAACAGATCCTTACCATCGCGCAGGAAGCTACAAAGCGGAAGAGTATAAATGGGACCGCCCTCCCTTGGAAAGGGAACCAGCCGATTGGACCTTATACCTTGTTGCTGGGCGATATTCTTGCGAACTTGCGATCTTATATCGTTGAAGACCCGAAGAAAAAATCCGGATACTTTGCTAGCTTTGGGGATGCACCGCGCCATTGCTTTGAACCCAATCACGGTGGTCGCCGCAGCTACTTCGATCGGGAACCATCTGGTGACTGGAGATTTCCGGTCGGTCGTGCCTTCGCAGATTGCTCGTACAGAGCCAACGATTTCAACTCCTTCACAGACCCGTTCCTGCAACCTCAGCCTTTCAGTGGATAGACGTCATGTTACTTACTCAATGCGTGCCAGTCTAGAATGAAGAAACTACTCCTCGTAGTACGACTATTTACGATATCCTTGTTCATAACGCCTTCCCCTAGGTTGCATCCGTGGTAACGTAGGAGGGCCATTCATGAATGTCTTCAATTACTTTCGAGTCCATAAGAGACCTTTTCACAATCTTACCTCGATTGGCTGGTGGACATCTGGACAAATAAATAGTATTACAATTCCACCGGTGCTAGTACAATGGATTTTACTTACCTGCTGATAAAAAACTTGAGTGCCCGACGTTCTCTTTCTCCATTTTGGGGTTTTCTTGTCTTCATGATAAGCAGCTTGTCTTGCCTGATGAAACGTCCACCCCATGCCTATACAAAAGATATAGAATTTGCATCTTTGACAAAATGTACATCATGAAAGACAGATTGTCCTCTACTGTATTGAGAGAAGGTTCATTATGATTATATGTAGTATGTCACATGATTGGGTTTTTTCAGCCTGATACCTCGGCACGGACCATCGTCTCTACAGCGCAGACCATCTTTACCTAATACAGTATGGGATTTGGTATTTCATCGTACAGTCCTCCTACCCGTCATGTCTAGCCGTGATGCCTATTGTACGCAAGCGAAATCGTTTGAAGATACTCTAGTATATAAGCGAGAGCACCCACAGCCTCCTTTCGTCTCCTCAAATGGCATGATGGTCCAGGGTTAGTAAGGATAAGATCTTCCAGCGCTTGAAGGGCAAACAAGTGTTCCGAATTCAACGTGAGGTCACCCCTGGACAAAACAAGGCACTTTTTGGTTCCTTGATTATCTCAATGGACTCAGTGTTTCCCTTCGCGATAAAACCCTCGCCTCTGCTGCCAACCACATTTTCCCAAAAGGCGATCTGTAAAAATTAGCCCTACCGTTAGCTAAGCTTGCATTCAAATTACCAGGTCGTCAAACGAAAGCCCGCTCGGCAAGCCCGCCAGCAGGCCATGAATGCCGAGAGTTCTACCAGACGCCAGAGGATACAGTAACGAAGGAGTATAGAATTGAAAAGGAGGACTTTCAACGTGGATGGAACCGGTACATGTATTGGAGTTGGGCGTCGCCAATGAGTTATTATACCCGTAGGTGATGACGATAAACGAAGATTCTCTCAGGTAATTGGTTCTCGTGGAGACCCAAGAGCGTGTTAACCGTTGTTGAGGCGACACTGTTACCAGCCGTAATAGTAGGCTGACCCGCCCATCTTTGGGGATTTCTTCCCCCAGATTTGATAGCGAGAGGTTTCAAAGTTTTGCATTTATTATTATTGTATGATAACTCCAGTCGAATCTACGTTTCCCACCCTCCCCGGTTTTTTTCTCTTTCACACATTCATTCATGATAGGTGCTATTAATACTATTCTAGTAATATAAACAGACGTGACTTTAATGTACTATTTCCTTCTCACTTCTTCTGGAGAGAGATTCCTCGATTTTGGCTGCCACCAACTGCCTACATGTACCGTTGGGAAATGTTATCACGTATAGATTATAGGCAGCACTCATGCTTTCGATAGTATCAATTGCGATCTGCTAGAGTGGAAGGATTGTGATGGCTTTCCGAAGCGGCAGTGCCCTGGGAATTACATCACGGAGCATATGTAGTGATGAGCAGTAGTTGATCTATACCTAGTAGGCAGCTTCTGGTTACTATGGTAGCACCGATATTACTTGTTGAAGGCTTACGATTCGTGCAATATTAGCTTAGATTTATAAGAATCGATGTTATAGCTATATATATACCTAGAGTCATTGGAAATGGAAACATCTCGGTTCATAAGGACAGTGGGCTTTAAATATTTCGTAGCGTATCATACTTTTTTTCTGTATATTGAAAAGTTAAAAAGGAAGGTTATTATATCAGACTATATTAGTGACTATGAACTTTATGTAGTGATACACGATGCATACATGTTATATTTCTGGATTATTTGACAAGATATAGCATGACCCTTTAGAGTGGGTCACTATGAAGCATGATTTGAATATTCCCGGAAAATAAAAGCAGTAAGCATGTGTAGAAACAAGGTGAAAAAGCAAAAAAGCCCTCCAACGGAGGACCATCCTGTTTCTACGCTAAAACGCTACCATAATCGTAACCGACCTTAGAAAAGCAGGCAGATAGATATAAGAGAAACCTGCAGGATAGTCACCGCGCCCATGTCTGCATCCGAATTATGCATATCGTTTAGGTGATAGAGAATGAATATCGTAAGACTCACAGAAATCGAGGAGATGAGGCCAACCTTAGCAGCTGACTAAGTTGAGATGGTTGTCATGTAAAGCAGCACAAGCAAGGAGAGTGCGGTGGGGGTGAAATGTGGTGCTTGAGATTGGGGATGACCGATTGTGATGGAGGAAGCTTGTGTAAGGTTCAAAGACAGAGAGGAACGTGCCGTCCACATTGAACATCTTAACTTCATGGCGGTTGGTGCCCCTTAGATTGCAGTCAGTGTTTTGTATAGAAAAAAAAAAACTCCCCCGGAATTTTGAAGAGAAGCACTTACACTGTGAAAACAGGGGCATGTTCATGAACACTTAGGGTACGAAGGGTATCTTTTGTAGCATGAATCACATTGATAGGATCATCCATGCGGAGATCCCAGAGTCTGATCTCACCGTTGCGGCTACCAGAGATCAACTCTCTCACACCACCACGCTGCATGTGCACATTGGTGATCCACTGCTTATGTTCACGCCAAACTTTGACCATCGCCGTGGTTGGTTTAAGTCGCTGATCGAAGGCGCGAACAGCCCCGTCTCCAAACCCCGCTATAAATATGTTTCCGGCAACTTGGTCTGAGGTCAGGGAAGTGATGCAGGAGCCGGATCGCGCTGATATATTCTGGGAAGCGAAGTTAGAGTGACAGAGGCTATTAGAGTGGGAGGTCCGAGTTTTACATTTATGCAGAGTTCTTTAGCTGCATCCCACACCCTTATGACCTTAACGTCGCCTGCCACCAAGGCTTTCCCTTGCCCCTGTTGCCAATCAAAAACGAGACCAGCATTCCTGTTGCTGGGGATAAGTTCCGGTAAAGCACGGAAGGCAGTGACGATTTCAGCTTCCCTGCTGGATTCGTAATTCCTGTAGACCTTCAGAACGCCGTCTGAGGAGCCTGCCATTAATAATGCTTGATCATCCTCATTTATGTATCTAATTTCATTGATCTTTGAGCCAGGTGGATTCCGATTTGAGAATCGATTCAGACGAATATTGCGTTGCCAATCCCAGATTCTAAAGAGCAAAAGGTCATTCAAAGCTCGCATGCATTTCGCGGTGCCTCGAACTTACGAGATAGTGTCCCTATCATCCGTAACGGCCAGATGATCCTCAAACTGATGGAAACACATTTTCATAGGCTGACTATCATTCGTCATCAGTGTTATTGAATTATCCCACCGACTGCTGCCAGCCTCCTCTTTCAGAGGCTGAGTTTCGGCGATGATTTTTTCATTTCGGCTTCGTCGCCAGAGGCGCTCATTGTAGTCAGCGCTACCGGGCTCATCGGGCTCGTTTGGTTTCATCTGGGGTTCCCGGAAATACTAATTGTTGGGTGAGTATATGGGATAATATGCCAGGCAATTAAAAAGTAACGAGAGTTACCTCTGTAGACCAGTCCAAGAATCTGCTAGTCAATGAGATGATGGGCGGCGTGGACAAAGGCCTTGGTTCAAACCCCCGAGAAGTCGGTGCAGGAGCTTGATGATACGCACCAGCAGGAGATACTTGGTCGTTGATCTCTGGTGGCCGAGTCCATTCTGGCGGGGCTCGACCCCGTGGTGTAATCGTCACCATATCTTTCAGAGATGACACCTTTGATGCAGGCATTAATGGCGAGGAAGGTCGTTGCTCGGCCTGCATAGAACCGCCAAATGCGAGACACTTAAGTGAGGCTGCAACGCTAGCTGTTCTCTTGAAACTCAAAGCTAAGTACCCCTCCGGTTTCTGTACAGCCTGTGATGGAGGGGTCCCAGGGCGTACTATTTTTATTTCGGGCGGTTCTGAAGCCTGCGATTTGGATATATTGATCCAATTGGACAATTCTGCAATTTTCTCCCTGAGCTTGGCGGCCAGCGAAGCCATAGGCGAGCGCAAAAGCGCCAAGTGAATATAGTCAACAATGATGCCACCATCTTGCGCGATGTCTGGATGCGGGTCCACTGAGAGAATAAGCAACTGTTTCCAGATCATGCCAAAGATAGTGTTATGAGATAATGGCTGCGGCATCTCATGGGAATCCTCGATAGCATTCGGTAAATCTTTGCCCTTCGGTTGGTTAATATGCTGCTTTTCGCATCGCAGTTTATCGAGCAGTGCCTGTTTTTCTTCGACCAATTCATCATAGGCCGCGACAAGGAACTTGTTTTGATATCGTTTCACAAAAGTCGAGAAAAGCGCCAGAAGCTCTTTCCTCACTAGGACACTGCCATCCGAAGTCAACACCAAAACTTTCCCGGCAATAGCTTCTTCCTTCTGCGCAACCTGGTCTGTAAGGTCTGGGATGCCGAGGAAATTGGTCAACGCGTGTAGCATGGCAGCTCGCACTTCTGGCACTGGGTCCAAGCACAGCTCACATAATCTCATTGGTGCATCGCATCGAATGCCCATCCACTTCGCCTCTGGAAAGTCCGCCCAGAGCATGCTCAAGCAGAGGCAAGACCATTGCCGCAGCAAAGGGTTTTCCACATCTTGGAGATGTCTTAAGCAGGAGTCAAACAATTCTGTTGAAAGACAAACGTTTTGCCCTTGAGGGTAATTTTTGCAGAATATGGCGACAATAAAAGCGCACATAGCTCGATGTTCGCTAGCATTCCCAACAGGGATCGGCGATGAGGGATTCAGGATGGTGATGAAGTAATGGATGCCATTGTCTTTCAGGAGATCGTTCTGCACAGTATGGTCAACAGCCATTATCCTTGCCCAGATAAAAACCATTACAGGCTTGAGCTCTTGAGCGGCTGACTGTAGCAATTTGACTACGTAGGGGAAGATGCCGATGCTAAGAGCAAGGTGAACTGCCCAGGGACCAAGGTCCAGGAACTTGCTAAGAAGAATCAACGCTCTTAGTCGATGTGCCTGGCTCAGCAGAACTTGGAGGACGATAGGGAGTTGATCTGGAGGGTTTCTCTCTGTCGGGCCGGACGAGAGATAAACCTCAAAAGCAGTGAGTTGCTCTGCGAAAAACGTCGAATGCTGATACTCATATTGCTTGCGGCCTTCCTCGTGATCAATCAAAGCCGGGAGCTGGTTCAACACCATTTCGATAGCTAAATCCCAACTTTGCCACAGCGGATGATTATGGGTCTCAGGCAGCTCTGGAGAAGACATTGGATGACACCTGTACGTCCGCATTATTCGCTCTGCCAGTAGAAAGTTCCGGAACAATGCCGCAACCATCAGGTCCTGTCGGAACAGTTTCTTAAAAAGAGCCCGTGGAAGAGTATTCCAAGCAATGGTGTCGGTAATTGCTGTGAAAATCCAGTTGAGCTCTCCAAGGGGGCTTCGCCGGTCTTGAAGACGCCCTGGAACCCTAAATTCATCAAAAGAAGTATTCGATCGAAGGGGATTTTGAAGGATGAAAAATCGAAGAGCAATCTCAATCGGAGCAGTTAAACAGCAAGTGAAGAGGTCAGCTGGGAGATCGGGGTTGGTAGGAAGGGTCTCTGCCTTTTGGCAGGCTGCGAGGAGGATGCAGTCACCATAGTCTTGGACCACCGCATTCGGGTCCCGCTTTTTCGTCTCCATGTTCTCTTTTTCGTGTTTCTCCACAAAAGTGTGGAAATTCTGAAGGATGTTACCGGCATGGGAAACATCGAAAACGAATAGACTTGGCCCAGCAAGCCAGGATTGGAGGTCATATAGCGACACCGGAATGTATTGGGTGTAGTTTTTGTTGAACACCCAGATCTCCCCTGACTGGGTGGGCAGCGGGACGCCATGACCATTATAGTGGAAGAGCACCCGCTCATCTTTAGCGTTGCGACGTAACGATATGCAAAACTTCTTTGTCTCGTCTACCGAGGGATCCAAATATTGCTTGTATCGGGTCCTCAGACTGAGAGTCTCATACTGCTCCTGCAATTTCTTGCCGATCTGCTCCATGATTTTGTTCTGGCCTCCCGTGGTGGATGTTGGATCCACCCAACACTCCAATTTCGCCGTGGGGTTCGTCTTTACAACATCCGGTGGATCGACTCCAATATTGAGGCATATAGCCAATGCGGCGGAAACTGTTTTCAGACGATCCCGCATACGCCAGTCCTGGCTGGGCCAGCTTCCGGCCGGCTCCCTGGGGATACCACTTGTCTCATGGCGCTTCTCGGTGAAGTACATATAGAAATTCTAACCAAGTTAACAGCACTTCGATGACACCTCTGCTTCTTGAGAGCAGATCATCGAAGCTTACCGAATGAAGAATCTTCAGGTATTCGCTCGAGGTGTACTCCTCTTGCCAGCCATGCCTCATTGCAAAGTCATCATCCTCCCCAAATGAAGGTTTGTCAGCCCCCGTTCTTGGACCATAGTCGCTCTTCGCTCTTTGCAGTGCTGCTGTCGGCCTCCCATTTTCCAGAGCTCGATCCGGTAGGGGATCTGGAAGTGCTTCCGAAACGCTTGTATTATCGCCCGATGAGCCTGTCGACTTAGGCTGCGCCGCCACTGCACCCGGTCTCTGTCCCACACTTGCCAGGAGCCTGGGGGGCTCTGGTACCGGTGCTGGTAATTCGTCACGTGGAGGAATGTATGTATCCAACCCAGGTCCGAATGCCACCCGGACAGCCTTGTTTTGAGTTCTGCGCGATTCGGTGTCATGTATCATGGCTGGGTATCGCGGCCCTGTAAGATTCCGATCCATCTTCAGGTTTGGGTCTCTCATGGTGAACAGCAATTCATTTCACAACGGTGAGCTTATGGGAGTTCTTCTATAATTGATTGGAAACAATTCAAAAACTGTCAATCGCATCTAGGGGAATTATGGACCGGGTATGCGAGAAAAGAGACCATCAGAGCTCACTTAGCTGATCTGCATAAAAGTACCCAGGATATCGGGTACGGGGAACACGACAGTCATCGAGCCCCAAATGACGATGAAACACAGGGAGAACACATGACAAAGCTTTCTGGAACAAGGGCATCCATAGATTTCTGTATGTTATTATTTACTCAAGAAACCAGGCTTCAAAGTTCATATAGTTCATGAGGTTCATATTCATGTGTGAATCATGAACCAGCTTGAAGCGCCGCTCGGAATATCTTAAGGCCGGGTCTTCAGCTGCTTAGACTCGGACTACGGCGGAAGGTTTTGCCGCAATAGAGCGCTGAATAAGCTTGTCGGCCTTTTTAATATCATATGATACTGGTTAGCTTGTCATTTTAACTCTGCTGGCTGCACAGCTGCCTAAAAGCTATTTACGTAATTAAAAATAAATGGTACGCATGCCCATCTTATGTCGCTAACCTATCTTGGTTAGCGACAGAGACGGAGTGCCTGTTTGCGCCACAACTAAATGGAGCACACCCAACCAGAGTGCTAGCCATCCCCGATTGGTCGATGACTGTGGCGATGCACTAGTTCCTGGCCATCAAAACCACTGAGTTAATAGTCTTGGACCATACCATGCAACCGGACGAAGGCTTCTCAACGGATTTGGGCGAGATCAAGCGCTCGCTTGGTCTTGGGGTGTCTCGTCTTGTCTTGATTAGTTTATGGGCGCATAGTTAAAAAATTAGTAGTAATTTAGTGCATCAGCCTGAGCTTATTAACCGGGCCTCACCCAGTTTGGTTAACTTAACATGCCCTATTAACTCCCTAGATCCCCAATGAAAGTTATTGGCGGTTAACGGATTAGGTGCTGATCACCACTGAAGATGCATCCTTCTACGCGAGACGAACTATGGCTTTAGCTAAGGACGCCTAGGGATACGGGGAATGAATATCTATCATAATATTTTCCAATCTCTTTCCCAAATATCTCTGTGCTGCAATGCCACGATTCTACAAGTTCCCCAACTCCTATGTTCGTTCAGTGTTAACGGCCCAAAGTCCTAAGGGAAGATCAACTATAAACACTGATCACTATCAGATTCAGGCTGGGCTCAGTCTCTGCCCCTTTCCACTCTACTCAAGATGCCACAGTAATAAGTCTGATGTTCTATGAGTATACTGACCGGACTGAAATACTTTCGTCATCTGATAGTCGTTGTCATTCCATCGCAGTCCTTGCCGGTAAGCTCCATTTCCAGTACGGTCTCACTCCATGTCCAAGCTGTTGTTGTTGTTGTATTGTTTAACGTCTTTAAGCGGCCGAAAGGCTGCATAGGACGGATTACTAGAGTATATTGTACATGGTGGG